>CABHPR010122432.1:0-48198 GCA_902168415.1 Peromyscus melanophrys
AATAAAGGATGTAATCAGAAGCCTTACAAAATAATTTTAGCATTGAGATACATACACTTCTTGTTCCCCAACTTGTATGAAAAATTAGGAAAGGTATTTTACAATGGAAGATTTTGAGGGAGGAATTGAAAGGGAGCAAGACAAACATATTACTACTTTATAGTAACAAAAATATTTCCCTACCACAAACTTAATTTTATTTCTGACTTAGTAAGAAATAACCCTAAGTGGCCACAATCTTGTCATTGTGTCTTATGACCACATCCATGAAAATAAGATTAAAAACTTGTTAGAAATGCATGGGAAGACATGTAAAAGAGAAAAATGCTTCTGGTAGTACAATATTGGTAAATAATTAATTTAACTAAAAAACTTTGAAGACAGGCATAGCTGTTTTGACAACAAGAAACTATTGCCAACTTGTAAATATGACACTCTTACTGCTAAATCAGTGGTATCTAGCTGATGAAAACTTGATATTCTACCATCACATCCCTCCATAGTAACAATTTTGGTGGCATCACCTCTTTTTACATGAATACATATAGACTTCTAGACTGTCCTGAAGAGCCAGGTAAACTTTGATATAACCATCCTCCCTCTGAGACCTAATATGAGAAACATGTGGCTGTAAAGGCATGGCCAAGGAAGATCCAATATTTCAATTGTTATATTTGGAAACAAAAATCAATAAACAAACAAGCAACTTATTGTATCATCTTTAAGAATAGAAAATAAACAAAGAATAACATACAATTAAATAAGGAATTTTGGTTTGGAAGAGGGTTTTTCATGATAAAAATAAGAAGCATAGGAGCTTGAACACACATATCACCTGGGTCATTTGTAACATGAAATCTGAAACAGCATAAATGAACAACAACACTTACTGTATGTGAAAGTCGGTGTAAACGTTTGGCAGATAAGGATGTGGAACTTTGTTGTCTGTGTACATAGTATGAACTGGGAAAAATACACCAATGGTTACATCTCCTTCATGATGAAAATCTTCTTTGATTCTGAAATAACATTCAGAGGAGCTATAGGCATATGCATGACTGTGATTAAACAAGATCCTGATAACAATAACCAAAAGAAAACATCCCACCAACACACATGTCTTCTCAGACATAAGGCTAATGTATCCAGATCTCACAGTGTCCTGCAGGTTTATACTTAACTCAAGTGTTTGCGACCATATGAGCTTCTATCTTTGTTGATGGGTGAGGCTGTCACAGTAACCCAGAGAGCTGTCACACTGTGAACACTTTCTTATACCTTTTCCACTGCCACTGAGAAATCTGGAACTCTTTCTTTCCTTGGGCTTTGCATCTGAGGCCCTGTTTCAGGTGAAAAACAAGCTGGAAAATATGTTTATAGATTTTCTTCTGTACCCGTAGGCACCATGATTTCAGCTAAAACAACAGGCAGTAAGAGTTCAGGGATGAACTCCTTTTAGGATAATTTGGTCCCAAGAATGAACCAAGAAACTTTTCACATGAAAACAACTGAGATTGGTGTTAACAGTCTACATCAGAGGATGACATTCCAAGTGTAGTGGGTAGAGAAAGGGCCAAAATCCCATGATGGATGGAACCCAGCAAAATGATTGAGACATCATGATTTTCCAAACCAAAGGAAGTCAGTGGATTCTACCTTGCTTAGTGTTTGTGTCTCAGAGATTATTTTCTTCTATGATACATCTGTATATGCATATTAATATAATGTCCACATCCAGTAAAATCCATTTCTCACTTTGAGAAAATTAATGATCTTACTAAATTATTCAGTTCCCAGTGGACGAACTAACTGAGAAATGAAGTTTCCTGTTTAGATTCTATGCTTTCAGCTACTGTAACTCTGCTGTCCTAGTTAATCCTCAGTAAATAATTGGGTAGATGTGTTGTTCTGATAAATACCTGTACCTAGTGCAGTGGGTTTACCAAGTATTTTCCCTGTTCTGATAACATGAGGATGATAGGAAATCCTTCTTTTTTCTCTATAAAGCATAATAATTTAATAGCCTCTAAATGTACCCTTCACCTAATAAACCAAATGAAGCTGTTATTATCAGTGTTCTATTTCCTACTTCACAGGAAAAGTTAACACAGTGAAAGTCTTTTGTATTGTGTTGTATCAATGAATGGATGCTCCAACACATTAACAAGTTCCTACAGAAAGGATGGAAGAGTGGACTGAATAAAAACCCACAGATAATTGTCTGAGGATTGATAAACATTTTTATTTCTTTTTCAGTCATGTGCATTAGAAGACAAACAGAAACATCAAAATAGTCCAGTTGGCAGTGAAGTTAGTAAATCCCTCCATCACTTGTGCTTCATATTGGGAACATAGGAAGCAGGAGGAACTGAATTAACCAACAGGACATCTAGATGCTGTGTAAATGTCTTCTAAGGGATTGCTATTTGTGCACAACAGTATTTGGACTTTGACACTTACATCCTATGATATGTTGTTTTTTGTTTTAGCATATTGTATCTTATTTTATATTTTGTTATTACCTTTTAGAAGCTCATTCTTTTTAAATGAGAGACAGAAATCAAGTGGATCTTTGATATAATGGAAGAGTGGGAGGGACTGGTATGAGTAGAGGGAAGGAAAATTGATCAGGATATATTGTATGAGAAAAAATCTGTTTTTAATAAAAGGAAGAAAGTTAAAAAGGAGAAAGCAAAATGGTTTCACATTTGTGGACTAGATACTTATTCTTGTAATGAATTTGCTTATCCAGAACATAATGCACATGTCAAAACTAACATTGAGTGCCTTAATGAGTATCTTACACACCATCATGATATTCCAGATAGCATTGTTTGTGTGTATGTTATAGATGTATAGTTGGCAAACTGTTAAAATTATAATTTTCAAGTATATATTCCTATGATGTATGAGGATTTATGATGCTGTTAACATAAGAATTGGTTGTATATTTGCTGTAACCCACATTGACATAACAAGTACATCATAATTTCAGTAACTGTAAGAGAAAAATACTCTGCTACATACCTACTTTAAGAGATATTTTGACACTTTGAGGAATAGCCACCAGGCTTATATTTACCATATGGGTCACCAAGATTGCTCAGCCAGTTGAAAATCCTTCTCATGATTGTGACAAGCTCAATTTGATCCCAGCATACAAATCCAGGTAGAAGAGATTCTTCTCTTATTGTTATTCACTGACCTACACTTGAAAGACAGTACATGAATGTGTGGGGAAAATCAAACAAAAATAATGAATGGACCGGGTAATGGTGGCACACACCTTTAATCCCAGCACTCGGGAGGCAGAACCAGGTGGATCTCTGTGAATTCGAGGCCATCCTGATCTACAGAGTGAGTTCCAGGACAGGATCCAAAGCTTCACAGAGAAACCATGTCTCAAAAAACCAAAAAAAAAGTAATTGGATAGGAAGTTTCAAAATACTTTACAATGTATCTGATCACAATCACAATCTGATCACAATCTGATCACTGTTACTGTGGAATAATGGTTTTGTACACTGATTTAATAAAATGCTGATTGGCCAGTAGCCAAGCAGGAAGCATAGTTGGGATAGGCAGAGACAAAGACAGTTCTGGGAAGAGGAAGGCTGAGTAGCTATATGCCAGACCACACTCCAGGAAGTAGCATGTAACAGCACATAGGTAAAGCCACGGAACACGTGGTGACAGATAGATTTACAGAAATGGTCTGAGTTTAAGTGCAAGAGCTAGTCAGTAGTCAGCATGAGCTAATGACCAAGCAGTTTTAATTAATATAAGCCTCTGTGTGTTTACTTGGATCTGAGTGGTGCAGACTGGGCAGCACACAGGAAAACTTCCAGCTACACACTGTGTGCCTAGAAATTAGTTACCTTAATTACAAGCCCTATGTTTATTCATGTCCCATATATAACAAGTAATTTTATGTACTGTCTAAAGAACCGTAACAACATGAAAATGAGTCCAATTAGAAACCTGAACCATACAAAAGCTAACATAATGACCCAATACACTAGTCCACAACTTAGGGCATTTTATAGTCATGAAAATGATGAATATTCTTGTGGGTATAAAAAATTAACACAAGCAATTGGAGAGAGAGAAAGGAAGAAAGAGAGGGGGAAGTGAAAGAGACAAAGAGTGAGATGGGCAAATCTATATATTTGTAAATACAGAAGGCAAAACATGTGCTCCACACAAACATGCACTACCAGAGAAAAACGCACATGCCACCTGAAGAAGGTGTTGGACTTCTGTGTATTTCAATCAATGTACCACATCACCTAGATACACATTTGTTTTTGTTTTGGCACTGTTTAAGACACAAAGACTGTCTTAGGTGCCTAATGAGATATTACTGATAAAGAAAATGCAATTTATATGCATATCTGGATGCACAGACTAACATGATGAAGATTTATTCACCTTCAAGGAAGTAAAAAATCATAATAACTGCAGGAAAAAAATAGATAGAAATGGGGACCAAATGTGTCATAATCTGAAAGTAAAATACCATACATATTTCACATCCATTATCTACCATTTATATATTGGGAAGATACAGGATTAGATACTCCATAATTTAATGGTAAAACACCATTCCTGAAGACACCACATGCTGAATCACATAATATAGAGAAACCAAGTTACTCATCTGAAAGATGCAGCTCCTCTGGTTTGATTTTATAGTGTTGGGAAACTATGAATCATCTCATAGAAGAAATACAATCATCACATTCACCCAGCTGTGAACCATGATAGGTACAGTAACAACAGGCCTGTGTGGGGTAAATGGACAGAAAGTTGTGTTTGTAACCAGCCATTTTCTGATTGGATCTATAACACAGTATGGAACACATGACTGGAAATACAAACATGACTAAATTTCTGGCTAGATAGTTCATAGACTCTAGGGGAGAAAGAAATGCTGATAATCTGCCCAATGAACACAATATTAAAACAAGGCCTAGTTAATTATTGATACTCCATAGATTACTGAATCTCTCAATCCTCACCAGAGAAAGTCGTTTTTGAAGTTGATGGCAATTCAAACAGAAACCTACAACTGATCAAGTTCCAGACAATAAGAGACTGTGAAGCTCACAGCCATAAATGGGACAAACAATATATTCATCCCCACTAAACATAGAGATCTTTGGTGAAGGTCTGTAGAAAGAGTGTAAAAACCAGAGTGTGTGAATAGACTGAGGGAAACACTGTTTTCCAAACACCACAGGCAAGTTAACATATGAAGTTACAGTGATTGTGACAGTATTCACAAGACTTGTGAATGCTTAAGTGAGAAAAATAATTCTAGCATGGCACTGGGAAGTAGGCACAAAATCCTAAATTTATTTTATTTTTATTTTAACCCTTTCTTTTTATAGAAAATAGATTCATTTCTCATACAATATATCCTGATTATAATTTCCCCGGAAAACTGCTGCTTGTTCCTTCTGACCTCTCCTCCTCCCTGAATCCATTCCCTTTCTGTCTCTCATTATAAAAGAACAGGCTAGTAGGAGAAAACAACCAAACATGACAACCTAAAACATAGTAAGATGAAGCAAAAATATCATATCTAAGTTCAACATAGAGTTACCTTGTTTGTTCCTGAATTTCATGGAGTTGTTATTATGATTTTCTCTGTATATAAGTTCATGTTGGTAATGGGTTGGCTGTAAATTGCCTTTATTATGCTGCGGTATATCTCTTGTATTTCAAATTTATCCAGTAATTCTATCATAAAGAGGTGTTGAATTTTGTCAAAGGCCTTTTCTGCATTCAATGAGATGGTTCTGTGAATTATTTTTTCTTTCAGTTTGCTTTTATGGTGGATTACATTTACTGATTTTCATGTGTTGAAGCATCACTGCATTTCTAAGAAGAAACATAGTTAATAATAGTGAATGACCATTTTGATGTGAACTTGGATCCATCTGTTTGGAATATAGTGAGAAAATTTTGATATATGTTTGTGAGGGCAATAGGCCTGTAATTCTTTTTATTTGTTATATGCTTATTTGGTTTGGACAATGAATTGGACAATGTTCCTTTCTTTATGTTTTGTGAAATAATTTGAGGAGTATTTATGTTAGGTCTTCTTTGAAATTCTGGTAAAATTCTACACTGAAACCATCTGATCCTGAGATGTTTTTCTTTTTCTTTTTGGTTGTGAGAGCTCAAATGATTGCTTCTATTGCATGAAGAGCTATAGGTCTGTTTAAGTTGTTTGTCTGATCTTGATTTAACTTTGGTAAGTGATATGCATTGAGAAAATTTTCCATGTCTTTTACATATCTAAGTTAAGTGGAGTCAAGGTATTCAAATTATGTCCTTATGATTCTCATCATTTCCTTGGTGTCTGTTGTTATGTCCTCCTTTTCAGTTTTTTTTAAATTTTTATTTTATTTATTTTATTTATTTTATTTTACAATACCATTTAGTTCCACATATCAGCCACGGATTCCCTTGTTCTCCCCCCTCCCACCACATTCCCCTTCCCCCCAGTACACTCCCCATTCCCACCTCCTCCAGGTCAAAGCCTCCCCCGTGGACTGAGATCAACCTGGTAGACTCAGTCCAGGCAGGGCCAGTCCCCTCATCCCAGGCTGAGCCAAGCGACTCTGCATAAGCCCCAGGTTTCAAACAGCCAACTCATGCAATGAGCACAGGACCCGGTCCCACTGCCTGAATGCCTCCCAAACAGTTCAAGCCAATCAACTGTCTCACCCATTCAGAGGGCCTGATCCAGTTGGGGGCCCCTCAGCCATTGGTTCATAGTTCATGTGTTTCCATTCATTTGGCTATTTGTCCCTGTGCTTTATCCGACCCTGGTCTCAACAATTCTCGCTCATATAGACCCTCCTCTTTCTCGCCAATTGGACTCCCAGAGTTCTGCCTGGAGCCTAGCCGTGGATCTCTGCTTCCAGATCCCTAAGTCATTGGATGGGGTTTCTAGCACGACAATAAGGGTGTTTGGCCATCCCATCACCAGAGTGTGTCAGTTTGGGCTGTCTCTCGACCATTGCCAGCAGTCCACCATGGGGGTATCCTTGTGGATTTCTGTGGGCCTCTCTAGCACCTTGCCTCTTCCTATTCTCATGTGGTCCTCATTTATCATGGTCTCCTATTCCTTGTTCTCCCTCTCTGTTGTTGATCCATCTGGGGTCTCCTGCTCCCCCAAGCTCTCTTTCCCTCAACCCTCGCCCTTCATTTCCCTCACTTATGACCAGACTGTTCATGAAGATCTCAACTATTTCTCCGTCATTGGGCAATCCCCGTGTCTTTCTTGGGGTCCTGTTTTCCAGGTAGCCTCCCTGGTGTTGTGAGTAGCCGTCCAGTCATCCTTGCTCCACATCTAGTATTCTCCTATGAGTGAGTACATACCATGTTTGTCTTTCTGAGTCTGGGTTACCTCACTCAGGATGATTTTTTTCTAGATCCCTCCATTTACCTGCAAACCTCATGATGTAATTGTTTTTCTCTGCTGAGTAGTATTGCATTGTGTATATGTACCACAATTTATTTATCCATTCTTCAGTTGAAGGACATCTAGGTTGTTTCTAGGTTCTGGCTATTACAAACAATGCTGATATGAACATAGCTGAGCAAGTGCTCTTGTGGTATGATTGAGCATTCCTTGGATATATGCCCAAGAGTGGTATAGCTGGATCTTGGGGGAGATGGATTCCCAATTTTCTAAGAAAGTGCCATATTGATTTCCAAAGTGGCTGTACAAGCTTGCATCTCCACCAGCAGTGGAGGAGAGTTCCCCTAGCTCCACATCCTCTCCAGCATAAGGTGTCTTCAATGTTTTTGATCTTAGCCATTCTGACAGGCGTAAGGTGGTATCTCAGAGTTGTTTTGATTTGCATTTCCCTGATAATTAGGGATGTTGATCAATTCCTTAAATGTCTTTCAGCCATTTGAGTTTCCTCTGTTGAGAATTCTCTGTGTAGTTCTATAGCCCATTTCTTAATTGGACCGTTGGTCATTTTGATGTCTAATTTGTTGAGTTCTTTATATATTCTGGATATCAGTCCTCTGTCAGATGTGGGGTTGGTGAAGACCTTTTCGCATTCTGTAGGTTGTCGCTTTACCTTGTTGACCGTATCCTTTCCTCTACAAAAGCTTTTCAGTTTCAAGAGGTCCCATTGATTGATTGTTTCTCTCAGTGTCTGTGCTACTGGTGTTATATTTAGGAAGTGATCATCTATGCCAATGTGTTCAAGACTACTTCCTACTTTCTCTTCTAGCAGGTTCAGAGTAGCTGGATTTATGTTGAGGTCTTTGATCCACTTGGACTTAAGTTTTGTGCACGGTGATAGATGTGGATCTATGTGCAGCCTTCTACATGTTGATATCCAGTTATGCCAGCACCATTTGTTGAAGATGCTTTCTTTTTTCCATTGCATACTTTTGGCTTCTTTGTCAAAAATTATATGTTCATAGGTGTGGCGATTAATCTCCGGGTCTTCAATTCGATTCCATTGGTCCACATGTCGGTTTTTATGCCAGTACCAAGCTGTTTTTATTACTGTAGCTCTATAGTAGAGCTTGAAGTCAGGGATCGTGATGCTTCCAGAGATTGTTTTATTGTAGTGGATTCTTTTGGCTATCCTGGGTTTTTTGTTTTTCTATATGAAGTTGAGTATTATTCTTTCCAGGTCTGTGAAGAATTGTGTTGGTATTTTGATGGGGATTGCATTGAATCTGTAGATTGCTTTTGGTTAGATTGACATTTTTACTATGTTAGTACTGCCTATCCATGAGCATGGGAGATCTTTCCATTTTCTGACATCTTCAATTTCTTTTTTCAGGGACTTAAACTTCTTGTCATATAGGTCCTTCACTTGCTTAGTTAGTGTTACCCCAAGGTCTTTTATGTCATTTGTGGCTTTTGTAAAGGATGATGTATCTCTGATTTCCCTCTAAGCCTGTTTGTCAATTGTATATAGGAGGGCTACTGATTTTTTTGAGTTGATCTTGTATCCTGCTATGTTGCTGAAGGTGTTTATAAGCTGTTTCAGTTCCTTGGTTGAATCTTTGGGGTCACTCAAGTATACTATCATGTCATCTGTAAATAGGGAAAGCTTGACTTCTTCCTTTCCAATTTGTATCCCCTTAATCTCCTTATGTTGTCTTATTGCTCTGGCTAGAGCTTCAAGTACTCTATTGAATAAGTATGGGGAGAGCAGACAGCCTTGCCTCATTCCTGATTTTAGTGGAATCGCTTTGAGTTTCTCTCCATTTAATTTGATGTTGGCTGTTGGCTTGCTGTAAATTGCCTTTATTATGTTGAGGTATGTTCCCTGTATTCCTGATCGCTCCAAGACCTTTATCATGAAGGGGTGTTGGATTTTGTCAAATGCCTTTTCTGCATCTAGTGAGATGATCATGTGGTTTTTTTCTTTGAGTTTGTTTATATGGTGTATTACATTGACGGACTTTCGTATGTTGAACCACCCTTGCATCCCTGGGATGAAGCCTACTTGATCATGGTGGATAATTGTTTTGATGTGTTCTTGGAGTCTGTTTGCCAGTATTTTATTTAGTATTTTTGCATCAATGTTCATGAGCGATATCGGTCTGTAGTTCTCTTTCTTTGTTTTATCCTTGTTTGGTTTAGGAGTCAAGGTAATTGTAGCTTCATAGAAGGAGTTTGGTAGTGTTCCTTCTGTTTCTATTGTGTGGAACAATTTAGAGAGTATTGGTATTAACTCTTCTTTGAAGATCTGGTAGAATTCTGCACTGAAACCATCTGGTCCTGGGCTTTTTTTTTTTTTTTTTGCTTGGGAGACTTTTAATGACTGTTTCTATTTCCTTAGGGGTTATTGGGCTATTTAAATAGTTTATCTGGTCTTGATTTAACTTAGGTATGTGGTACCTATCCAGAAAATTATCCATTCCTTTTAAATTTTCCAGTTTTGTGGAGTAGAGGTTTTTGAAGTATGACCTGATGATTCTCTGGATTTCCTCAATGTCTGTTGTTATGTCCCCCTTTTCACTTCTGATTTTGTTGATTTTGATGCACTCTCTCTGTCTTTTGGTTAGTTTGGATAAGGGCTTGTCTATCTTGTTGATTTTCTCAAAGAACCAACTCTTTGTTTCATTGATTTTTTGTATTGTTCTCTTTGTTTCTATTTTATTGAATTCAGCTCTCACTTTGATAATTTCCTGGCGTCTATTCTTCCTGGCAGACTTTGCTTCTTCTTGTTCTAGAGCTTTCAGGTGTGCAGTTAAGTCACTAGTGTGAGATTTCTCCAACTTCTTTATGTGGGCATTTAGTGCTATGAATTTCCCTCTTAGCACTGCTTTCATAGTGTCCCATAAGTTTGGGTACATGGTGTCTTCATTTTTGTTGATCTCTAGGAAGTCTTTAATTTCTTTCTTTATTTCTTCCTTAACCCATTGGTGATTCAGTTGAGCATTATTCAGTTTCCATGAGATTGTAGGTTTTCTGTAGTTTTTGTTGTTGTTGAAATCTAACTTTAAACTATGGTGGTCTGATAGTACACAGGGGGTTATTCCAATTGTTTTGTATCTGTTGAGATTTGCTTCATGGCCAAGTATGTGGTTGATTTTAGAGAAGGTTCCATGGGGTGCTGAGAAGAAGGTGTATTCTTTTTTGTTAGGATGGAATGTTCTGTAGATATCAATTAAGTCCATTTGTGTCATGACATCAGTTAAGTCCTTTATTTCTCTGTTAAGTTTCGATTTGGGAGATCTGTCCAGTGGTGAAAGTGGGGTGTTGAGGTATCCCACTATTAATGTGTGGGGTTTTATATGTGGTTTAAGCTTTAGTAATGTTTCTTTTACACATGTGGGTGCCCTTGTGTTTGGGGCATAAATGTTCAGAATTGAAATTTCATCTTGGTGGATCTTTCCTGTGATGAGTATGTAATGCCCTTCTTGATCTCTTTTGATTGATTTTAGTTTGAAGTCTCTTTTGCTGGATATCAGGATGGCTACACCCGCTTGTTTCTTAAGACCATTTGATTGGAAAGTCTTTTCCCAGCCTTTTATTCTTAGGTAGTGTCTGTCTTTGAGTTTAAGATGTGTTTCTTGTATGCAGCAGAAACATGGGTCCTACTTTTGTGTCCATTCTGTAAGCCTATGTCTTTTTATAGGTGAATTAAGTCCATTGATATTAAGGGATATTAATGACTAGTGATTGTTCATTCCTGTTATTTTTTGGTGGTAGTGTGTGTGTACTTCTCTTCTTTGGGGTTTACTTCTGTGGCGTTTTCTATTGCCTTTTTTTTCGAGGGTGTATCTGACTTCCTTAGGTTGGAATTTTCCTTCTAGTGCTTTCTGTAAGGCTGGGTTTGTGGATAAGTATTGTTTAAATATGGCTTTGTCTTGGAATGTCTTTTTCACTCCGTCTATGATGATTGAAAGTTTTGCTGGGTATATTAGTCTAAGCTGGCATCCATGGTCTCTTAGTGTCTGCATTAACTCTGTCCAGGACCTTCTGGCTTTCAAAGTCCCCATTGAGAAATCGGATGTTATTCTGATGGGTTTGTCTTTATAAGTCACTTGGCCTTTTTCCTTAGCTGCCCTTAATATTCTTTCTTTAAGCTGTATGTTTAGTTGTTTAATTATTATGTGACGAGGGGACTTTTTTTGGGGTGTCTAGTCTGTTTGGTGTTCTATAGGCTTCTTGTATCTTCACAGGCATTTCCTTCTTTAAGTTGGGAAAGCTTTCTTCAATGATCTTGTTGAATATATTTTCAGTGCCTTTGAGTTGGTATTCTTCTCCTTCTTCTATCCCTATTATTTGTATGTTTTGTCTTTTCATGGTATCCCAAATTTCTTGGACATTTTAGTTCACGACTTTGTTGGCTTTAGTGTTTTTGTACCGTATCTTCAACGCCAGAGATCTTCTCCTCCATCTCTTGCATTCTGTTGGTTATACTTGCATCTGAAGTTCCTGTTCGTTTCCTCATATTTTCTATTTCCAGCATTCCCTCTGTTTGTGTCTTTTTCATTTTTTCTATTTCCATTTTCAGGTCTTGGACTCTTTCCTTCATTTGTTTCATTGCTTTTTCATGATTTTCTTTCAGTGTTTTATTGTTTTCTTCCAGGACTTTTTTGTTTTCTTCTACTTTAATTGTCCTTTCCTGTAATTTTTTATAGCATTCTTACCATTTGTTTGTCTTTTCCTCTATATAAGCCTCTACCTTCTTCATGATGTTATTCATAAGGCTGTTTTCTTCTGCTTCTTCTAATTTTGATGATCAGGTCTAGGTGTTGGAGGAGGGCTAGGCTCTGGTGATGCTGTATTGCTCTTCTTCATTTTGTTGTATGTACTTCTGCCTTGGCATCTGCCCATCTCCTTGTGGTTCGTTCTTAGTCTTATCTGCACACTTGGTCCAGACAGAGCTGACAGATTCGGGAAGTCTCTCTCTCTTGTTCAGATAGGAGCTCTCTTGTCCAAATGGGAACTCCGGGGCAGGATGGGAGCTCTTGTTGAGAAAGGAAGTCCAATGGCAGGATGGGAGCTGGGGGCCAGTCTCCAAGTCTCAGGAAGTGGCTGGGGTCTTGGGCAGATGGGTGTGGGAGTAGGGCATGGAGATTGTGGGGTCTGCCGGGGGTCTTGGAGAAGGGGACCCTTCCAGGTAGGCCAAAAGGGAACCTGCCTGGTGGCCAGAAACTGGGGCCACATTGGGCAGGTCTTCCCCAGAGTGGCTGGTGCCCAGGGATGGGGTCTATGCTGAGTCAGTATACTCACCTCTTGTCCAGGATGGGCCTCCTTTTCATTTTTAAGTTTGCTAATTTGGTATATTTTTCTCACCAACTTTAATTAATTTGGACAAGGGTATTTCAATCTTATCATTTTTTTTATGGAACAAACTCTTGTTTCATTGATTCTAGGATTTATATTTGTTTTTGTTCTTATTTTATTGATTTAAGCCTTGAGTTCAGTTATTTCTTGCTGTCTAATTTTGGGTGTGATTTCTTCTTTTATTATACAGATTTCATGTGTACTGTTGTGTTAGTAGTGTGACATATCTCCACTTTTTTCATGTAGACATTTAGTGCTATGAAATCTCCTCTCAGAACTCTCTTCACTAGCAAGGGGACAGTGAGAAAAGGGGGATCAGTATGCACCATGTGAAATCACAAGGAATCAATAAAAAGGTTTAAAAAGAGAAGTGAGGAAATCTAATGAAGAAGACATTGTATTTCACTATGTGAAGATATTCTATTACACTACTCATTTATATTTCAAAGTAAATATTTTGAAAATCTTTTCTCAAGAATCATATAAATGTATTTTATCCATTTAATATTCAATAAACAAGTGAGTGGCTTAATATTGTAAAATTAAAAAAAAATTAAAAAAAGAAAGTAAGGGAATTGCCAAGGGATTCCTGATCTTAATCTGGGTCTTTCAAAAAGTCTAATAGCCAATATTTCAAGAAGACTGAGTCTAGTTACCTCAGATGGCTACCCCGCATCCTGGTCATTGTAGCTACTACAGTCCTTGTAAAAGAATAAGATAAACTCTCACTGGGACAAATTATAAGTGTAAGACCTCACATGCAGTAAAGTCCCTATTTGAAGATGCCACTAACCTATGGATGGCAGATGACTGTTTGACTCAATACCAAGTTCTCCTTCTACACAAAGACAAACTGACATTTAATGAGTCTATAGCTATCAGTTTTCCCTCTTTTCTCCTAGATGACATCCCTGAAGATTCTGTGCATGACTGTCTTCAGACATTAAATATTATTCAAGTTACTTCACCAGACCTGCCAAGTGTACCTCTTATTAACTGAGGTGCAGATACCTACACTAATGCCTCTGTCATCTAGGAGCTACAATAGAATGCATGAACCACACTCCCTGCATTGAATCAGCTTCTCAATACAGAGTTCAACTGTCTTCTCTTGAGAAATTAAACCATTATAAGGTGAAAGTACTTTCAAATTTTCTCATTCCCAAGTATCCAAAGAGACCAAAATTCCTTAACCTCTGTATTTTCAAGCTCTCTCTTTGTGGGTCTGGCTTTGTTCCATTTTGTCTTTTGTTTTCACTCATTAATAAAATATTTTTCAACCTTGGTACATGGCACAATGGAAACCTTTTTATGGACTAGAACCAGGTATATTATATCCATTTTCATGAATAATTTTTAATCTGTGGACAAAAGCACCAGTTCTTTTTGAAAGAATGGCATTTATCTGGAATACAAACAAAGAAACAGCTTTGGAGTTTTTCACCTTCAAAAGTGAATTTAAAATGGGAAGGAGGCTGAGTAACTTAGAAAGCAGAAAATCTGACTGTTTGTTGAGATCAGTTCTTTGCAGTACAGTTTGTCTTCACACTCCTTGCAATCTTCTTGGCTCATACTTCCCAAGGTTTGGTAAAGGCAGACATCAGCCATGAATCCTAAAAAAAATTCGTTTGCTCAAAAAACACTATCAGTTCCTTTCAGTCCCACATTGAACTCAAGTTGGAAGAGGCGAGTTTGGTCTCAAAATGGAGGGCCATGATCCAAAGGAACCAGAATAGTTGAGAAAGCTGTTTATTGGTGGTCTGAGCTTTGAAACCACAGATGATAGCTTAAGAGAACATTTTGAAAAATGGGGCACACTTACAGACTGTGTGGTAATGAGAGATCCCCAAACAAATATTCCAGGGACTTTGGTTTTGTGACCTACTCTTGTATTGATTTTTTTTTTGGTTTCTCTGTGTAGTTTTGTGCCTTTCCTGGAACTCACTCTCTAGCCCAGGCTGGCCTATTGTATCGAAGAGGTGGATGTTGTAATGTGTGTTCACCACACATGGTTAATGGGCATGTGGTGGAACCAAAGAGAGCTGTTTCTAGAAAGGATTCTGTAAAGCCTGGTGTCCATTTAACTGTGAAGAAAATATTTGTTGGTGGTGTTATTGAAGATACAGAAGAATATAATCTGAGAGACTACTTTGAAAAGTATGGCAAAATTGAAACCATAGAAGTTATGGAAGACAGGCAGAGTGGAAAAAAGAGAGGATTCGCTTTTGTAACTTTTGATGATCATGACACAGTTGATAAAATTATTCTTCAGAAATACCACCCTATTAATGGGCATTATTGTGAAGGGGAAAAGGCCCTTTCTAAACAAGAGATGCAGTCTGCTGGAACACAGAGAGGTTGTGGAGGTGGATCTGGCAACTTTATGGTTCCTGGAGGAAACTTTGGAGGTGGTAGAGGTAATTTTGGTCATGGTGGAAACTTTGGTGGAAGAGGAGGCTATGGTGGTGGAGGTGGTGGCAGCAGAGGTAGTTACGGAGGTGGTGATGATGGATATAATGGATTTGGAGGTGATGGTGGCAACTCTGCTGGTGGTTCTGTTTACAGTAGTAGAGGAAGCTATGGTGGTGGTCGACCAGGTTATGGAAACCAAGGTGGTAGATATGGTGGTGGTGGAGGAGCACATGGTGGCTACAATGAAGGAGGAAATTTTGGTGGAGGTAACTATGGTGGTCATGGGAACAATAATGACTTTGGAAATTATAGTGGACAACAACAATCAAATTATGGGCCCATGAAAGGGGGCAGTTTTGGTGGAAGAAGCCCAGGCAGTCCCTATGGTGGTAGCTATGGATCTGGTGGTGGAAGTGGTAGATATGGTAGTAGAAAGTTTTAAAAAAAAGCAGAAAAGGGCTACAGTTCTTATTAGGAGAGAGAGCGAGGAGTTGTTAGGAAAGCTGCAGGTTACTTTGAGACAGTCATCCTAAACGCATTACAGGAACTGTAAAAATCTGCCACAGAAGGAGCAATGATCCATAGTCATAAAAGTTACTGTAGCTAAAACAGTAAACCCTTCTTGTTCAAGACTGTCATAGCCACAGTTTGAAAAAAGTGCAGTTATTGATTCATGTCATGTAGATTAGATGTACATTCCTGAGGTCTCTTGTCTGTCATCGCTTTGACTTTTTCTTTTTCTTTTCATTGTATCAGGTATATTGCCCTGTAAATTATGGTAGTGATACCAGGAATTTTTATCTTTTCAAAAAATGAATCAATCACATAATGTCCTTGACCATCTACCATGAAGTTTTCATAATCTCACAAAGAATCCTTTTAATCATATCTAAGATTATTTATCTTTTTCCTAAGGGTATCAAATAAAAGTATAAGATGTAGGGCCTGGTGGTCTACACTTGGAATTCTAGAATTGCAGGGTGGATGCAAGAGAGGAAAAGAATTTGAGGTCATACACAGATACATTCCAAATTTTATACTAATCTGGTTTACATGAGAACGTGTATTAAAAGTGAAATGAAACAAAACAAATCCTGAGTGTGTGATTGGATACTGTCAAGTGCTATTCTATATCTACAGAGTTTGCAATTTTGTTTTATTATGGTTAGTTATATCTACTGATTTCTTCATTGTCATGGACTGGTCCATCGGGGGTACCATGACTGTAGGGAGACCAAGGCTTGGGTAGTCAGGAAGGCAAGGATTCGGTGAATGACAGACAGACAACACACTCAGAAGTGGTTTGAACCTGCTGCAATTTTACTTCTGCAAATCAGTAGTTTTTATACAGAAAAGAAAACCAACAAGTCATACAAGGAACAACAAGAGCTTGGCAATAATTCAATTACATCATCTTTTAAAAAAAAGCAAGCACACAATTATTAATTGGCGCTAGACATATCCCTTTACCCACAAGAACTTTATGACCCAAAGAGCAGTCTGTGTTTTTTAAACTTAGTACAGTCCCTAGACTTGTGTAGGTTTCTTGTAGCTGTGTCCTTTATCTTTATCTCAGCCGCTTGCTAGTTTATTATTCATTTTTACTTTTTTGGTTCTCATGACCCACTTAGCCAGTTTGGATGTTGCAGATCCTCCCTAAGTCTTTCTTTAGTTCTTTTATCATATGTCTCTTTTAATATAAAACCTTATTACCTGTTGGAATATGGACTCTTGTACTTTTACGCCTGTAAGGGGAAGGGGTTCTGCTGTAGTCCTTAAGTTTCCCATGCTGAACTTCCTCAACAGAGGGGCCCACCATCTGCCTCCTATGAGATAATGTGTTTTTTTTTTTTTTACCATAAATCACTTTAGTTGGGATTCCTAAAGGATTCTTAGTGGGTGAGTGTTCATTCCCTAGAAGTGCTTGAACTATTATACTTTCTATTATCTAGCTGCTTGGGGTCTTTAAGGAATAGCTCATTTTGCTATATTTAAATAAGGTCCATGTCCAGCTTCCCATTTCCTCCATAGTTCACAACCAAAGCATTCATTAATTTTGGCTGTGCTTCATAGATTAATTAGAACATTATCAGAAAAGCAGTTATACAGAACCCATAGCCCAGGGAACTCATGATCCGTGAAGCACGTCTCCTTCAAGAAGGAGGCATAACACAGGCACTCTGCCAGTGACCTCCAGGGGGCTTAGTCCCATGGGACACGTATCTCCCATCCTCTATTATTGACATAATTGTTCATGTCACATGGACGACACTGGAGTTGGTGTGGCACTTCATGAGTTAAGATTGATTCTTACTCTCTATCTCAACACAAAGCTTGGGCCTCATTTCCAAAGTCCTTGAATAACCATCACCAGAAGTCATGAGCAGGGTGCATTGATTTTCTAGTCAAGCATTTTGCTGTTTTGAGTATGAAAACAAAACTCAGGGGAAAGCCAGGCAAACACTTTATCACTGTGCTATATCCAAGGACTGACTTTTGGGGAGCTATAGACAGATCTGTAGTCCATAGCTGGCTTTTAATTTTCTAAATGCCTTCTGTCTTGCCTTTGAGATGAGAAGAACTACATGTTTGGGCCACCAAGCTGGGCTGCCTATCAATCCTTTTTCCCATGTTAAACCCATCTTACATTGCTGGAGGTATTTTAACCTTGAATCCAATTCTTGCATTCCTCTTGGTCATTTGTATAGCTAGTTAGAAAAATAAAGGGATAGACTGCCTGAAAAAGGAAATTTGGGACAGTAAGGCCTTAGGATGTGGGAGGTAAGCAAATGGACATTCATAAGAATATTTAATTCCAATTATAATCTATGACACACTTGTGTGTGTACACAACATAAAGCCATTGGTTTGTATGTGCATTTATAATGAATACATTACTTAAACATTTTCATTGTAAATCCTGAAGATGTAGTCCAGGGCCTATGTCTTTCTAGACAAGCACACTTGCACAGAGCCACACCCTTCCTGCCCTTGGATCATTCTAAACTTTACTATTGCCTAGCAAATTGAAATACCAAATGTAAAGTGAATTTTACTTCTGAAAAATCCCAGAAGTCACCTCCATTCCTGCCTGCAAGAATAGTGAGAGATTAAAATTTTCTGTTTGAGGCAGGAAATCATAGGTAATAATTATGTGGTGCTCCATTTGACTTGAGGTCTGCATGCTCTCCTCCTGTTAAAATCACTTGGCTTCAAAGCACCTTCACATGCATGTCCCAGGCATATGCAACATTCTCCAAATAGTGCACCTTCCCATCCCAAACACCCTTGATGCCCTGCTGCACTTGTTCCCATGTTTGAACAATAGTTTTCATTTATGTTTCTCTGCCAGATGTCATAAAAAAGTTAAGCTGTTTCTGTTTAAGTATACTACTTTGCTACATGTTTTCTTTGTTTTCAGTCATGTTTAATGAGACTACAGAGTATCTAGCCTGAATACTCTGGATTGAAATTTCATGTCAAACCAAAAACCTCTTTCACAGAAAAACAGATCTGTCTCTTTCTCATTGGATTGGAAATTCTTTGAATATCCTTCACTGAACAAGCACACATTCAAGATGCAACAGAGGCCTAGGCTGGAGAGACAGGAAGGGAATGGTGTAACTTGAATTGCTAAATGGTCTTTTTGTTAAAAAAAAAAAAACAAACCTGGATCCTGATATTGGGGTGAATGATGAAAGATCAGATAAACAAAGGAACATGCCATCTCTTCTCTCTAGAACTTCTCAGCCTGATGAGCTTTCCTCAGTCGAAAGACTTTAGTTCCTGTCTCCTCATGCTGTATATTCCTTTCTCCACCCAACCATATCATTTCCTGTCTCAGCTATCCTAGTGCTGGGATGAAATGCATGTGGCTCCCAAATATTGGGATTAAAGGAGTATGCCATCACTGCCTGGCCGTATTTGTCTCTTAGACCAAGTCAATCTCATGCAGTCCAGGGTAGCTTTGAACTCACAGTGATACAGACAGATCTCTGCCACCTGAATGCTAGGATTAAAGGGGTGTGCCACCACTGCTCAGCTTCTATGTTTAATCTAGTGGCTTATTCTGTTCTCTGATCTTCAGGCAAATTTATTAGCATACGCAATATATCACCACAGAATATGAGTAACAATCCATCACATTTTTAAGGCAGAAAGTGTTCTGGGGTTTCAGCCACATTGATGAAATAGCTCTGTATACTTCGAGTTTTAAAGCCACAGGAATTTTCTGAACTTGAACCTGGGAACCAGCTAAACAATTTGGTGGCTGGTGTGGACACTCTGGAGTCCTCAATCAGGTTTGCACTGTGTGAATGTTCCTTTACAGCTACCATTCTGGAGAAACACTAACTAATCAGCCCTTCCAAAAGAAATATTTACAAATGTATAATTGTCTCTCTGACTCCAAAATATTTAGGATCTGCACATTATGCATTCTGACTTTGAAAGATACATCTCCTCTCATCCCATTCTTCTCCATGTCAACCTCAGTCCATGTGAACTAAACACATGGCACAATACTTCCTTTAAAGTATGTTGAACATTGTGTGAAGCCATATGCTCTGGGTCCCATTGATGAGTGATCCATCCCTGGACTGACAAGACCTGCACAGAATTGAGGCTGAACTCAATTGGGTGCTGGTGAAAGTAGAAACCATGAACGCGGGTACAGAAATGCAGAGAAAAGATGGGCTGTGTGCTCTGATTGAGAAACAGCAGCAACCCCCAAACTCAGCACATTTATTATATGTAATTGAAAGTAGGAGCACAGTTACTTAAATTAGGGGACCCTGTGTGTGATGATATATTGTATACCCTAATAAAGTTTGTCTGGGTATCAGAGGACAGTGCCAGCCCCTAGATTAGACATAGAGGCCAGACAGTGGTGGCACACACCCTTAATCCCATCACTCCACGGGCAGAGATCCATCTGGATCTCTGTGAGTTCAAGGCAACACTGGAAACAGCCAGTCAGTGGTGGCACACATCTTTAATCCCAATACTGGGAAGCACACACGCCTTTAATTGCAGGAAGTGACAACAGGGTAGAGAACAACGGCATATAAAGCATGAAGAAACAGGAACTAAAGTAGTTCAGCTGAGACCCTTTCAGGTGAGGACTCAGAGGATTTCAGTCTGAGGATTCATGGAAACAGGATTGACTGGGGAGTTGGTGAGGTGTGGTTGGCTGTGGCTTGATCTGCTTCTCTGCTCTTTCAGCTTTCACCCCAGTATCTGGTTTTGGGATTTTTATTATAAGACCATCTAAGATTCAAACAATACCTGTGGGGAACAGTTTCTGTAAGTAAACTGCCAAAACTCTGAGTTTGGTGTCCCAGTTTTCAGCACCAAAATGTTAGTAAATTGATGGCTGAAACTGCAAGGAGACAGTTCAGCCCTAGAGGGCGAAGTATCCTTGACACCTCTAGCTACTCAGAGCAAGAGCTCTGCCCTGAAGATGTCCTGGACACCTGGAGCTGTTTAGCACAGTTGTGATGACTGAACTGGACAGTTCAGGCCTAGAGGGCCAGGTATCCTGGACACCTCGAGCTGCTTAGAACAAGAGTTCTGCCCTGAAGGTGTCCTGGACACCTGAAGCTGTTTAGCACAGCTCTGATGGCTGGAACTGCAAAGAAACAGCCCAAGCATGGAAAGGAAATTTTTCTGACTTCTCAGGAGAGTCAGGCCTGGAACTGCTTCAGCAAAAGGGTATCGTGACTCTTCGGGAAAGTCAAGGTATAACTGGTGTGATGGGCGATGGTCTCCCCGCAGGATATAGCAGTCTTGCTCCTCTCCTCGAGAGTCTCTACAGCTGAGCTTTGCTCAGCCCCCACTTAAGGGGACTTCTTAGCAGAGCTCTGCTTCTCCTGCCTAAGATGTTGCTTCTTTTGCTTCACTCTGCGAAAGGGGAAACCCCTGCAGAAATGTAGCAATCTCCTCCAGCTCTAGACAAAAGTGTTATAGTTCTCTCTGTCCACTGAGGAACGTCTCAGCAAAGATCTCCTGCTCAGCTCCTCCTTGCCCTGCTCTTTCAGCTCTCTTTCTCTTGTTTTGTCCACTGGGGGACATCTCAGCAAGGATCTTCTCTACGCCAGTGAATGAAGGTCTTCATCCAAAAAAACTCTTTTGAGGAAGAGGTTTATTTGGGAAGGAGGAGTCCAGGAGAGTAGCTGCCTCTACCAGGGTGGAGAAAACAGCTCACAACTGACCAGGCAGGGCAGTTTATATAGGATGTCTAGGGGACAGAGTCAACTGTGGTTGGCTAGTTTATTTTCTGCCCAGGGATTGGCCAGTTTTGTGGGCAAGGGGCAAAGATGGCCCTTATTTCAGGGCCAAACTGTTTCTTTCACTGGCCTTTCTTGGCTTTTTGACACTACCTCTAAGGCCAGGGCACATTTCTTTCACTGACTCTAATTCTAGGGGCCAAAAGTGTTATTTTGGTACTAGTTTCAGAGTCAGGGCATATTTCCTGGGTTCTGCATTTGAGGATAAAATGTTCATTTCTCTGGCTCAGGTCCCAAACACAGTCTGTGTTTCTTTCCCTTGTCCTGGACTCTAGGGCCAGGATTCTGCTGTCTTGCTCTGTGGTTGGCTGGTTTCACAAGTCAGTTGGCCAGGGGCAGAGATGGCTCTGATCTGAGCTAAACTGTGTTTCTCTCACTGGCCTTATTTAGCTTTTTGACACTACCTCTAAGGCCAGGGCACATTTCATTCACTGACTCTGATTCTAGGGGCCAAGAGTGTTTCTTTGGTACTGGTTTCATAGTCAGTGCATGTTTCCTTGGTTCATTTCTCTGACTTAGGTCCCAAACATAGGCTGTGTTTCTTTCCCTGGTCCTGGGCCCTCGGGCCAGGATTCTACTATCCTGTTATGTGATTGATTGGTTTCACAAGTCTGTTGGACAGGGGCAGAGATGACTATGATCTGAGCTAAACTGTGTCTCTCTCACTGGCCTTATCTGAGCCATCCTTCCCTAATTCTGGGCTCCAGGGTCAGGGTGGGTTTCTTTAGCCAGCCCCTTTTCCCTACAGTTTCAAGCTACAATCTTCCTGTTGAACAATCTGGAGATTGATAATTCCTTCACAGATTCAATATCTATCCCAAGACCAGGGAAAGAGCTTGCCTTTCCTGTGGCTCTGAGGCATTGTGGTCCTTGACATGCTCATGCTTTTTTGTATAATGTGCATATACTTAGTGCTTCATACTCTGTGCACTCTAGGCTTCCATTTATCAGGATCAAGGAGCAACCTTCCCTAATTTATGCAAAATCTGCTCTCCAGTTCATATACACAGGATGGACAAAATTCATAGCTGATGCTTATAGCAAAAGTGACTGTTAGGGAGACCTTTGTCCATAATTACATCTCATAGCTCAGGAAACAATGGATTAATTCTGTCCATTTGTACTTTGCTCACATCATTATAGCACTCCAGATGGGCAGGTTACAGCCCCCATGTAGGCTGTTTCAGCATGACTCTTTGGGGTAAAAGTTGATTCAGGACAGGTATCAAAAAGTTCTTATCATACAAATTTAACCTGATTAGCTAAAACCATTCATTCTGGGCAGGTAGGAGGTCAGTGAATTGAGGATCCTCCATGCAATACCACTCCAATTTCACTGTTTTCAGGGTACTCTCCTTCCAGCAACTGAAGTCAGGACACAATAAAGATTCAGGCAGAAACTATACCTGATGAGGAATCTCAAAGTAGATGTTAGTGACTTATTCGAATCAATCTTCAAACCCAGATATGGGATAAACATTTGTAGTACTAGGTAAAAAAGGTTGAAGAAGGCATGTGTATGATGCCAACAGAACCCACCAGGTACATACCTATGTGGACACTGTCATGAAACAATCATCTAAACAGTAACACAAGAATGGTATGAGCCTTATTTCATATAGTTCTTGTGTATCAGGTACCTGGCCCCTTGATTAAGCCTCAGCAAGGTGGTGTTGGCACATGCCTTTAATCCTAGCACTCAGGAGGTAGAGACAGGCATATTTCTGTGAGTTCAAGGCCAGCCTGGTCTACAGAGCAAGATCCAGGACAGGAACCAAAACTACACAGAGAAACCCTGTCTAGAAAAGCAAACAAACAAATAAACAATACCCCAGCAAGCCAAGAAACTGGTTGCCCTGTAAGCCAGTAATCCCACCACTGTGAGGCCTGGGAAGAGAAGTGGTATGAGATGAATTCTTGTGATGTTGTAGTTCCAGGCCACAGAAGATTCTGCAAGATTAAAAAAATGAAAGAGAAAAAACAAGAAATGAAAATGGAGGAGGTAAAAATGGAGGATGGCAGCATGTAAGGCAAAGGTCTGTCAGTCCATCACTGTGGAGCTTAAAGAAAGAATACTTTCTTCCAAGTCATGTATGGCTAGAGTTCACCATGTCTTAAAGACCATTTTAAGGGTCTGGGGTATATTCCTGTGGTAGAACACTTACCTCACATGTACAAGGTTCTGAGTTCCATTCCCAAACTATATGTAGTCACTAAATTGAGATATACTTATAAAGAAAAAATCACTGAAAATAAATTGTCAAAAGGAAAACCAGTATGAAGAATTCTCTTGCAGCTTTGTGTGTTAGACTGCATCCTGAATTACCCAAAATGAACAAGAAAATTGTACATTTGTTTATTGTGATAGGGTCTCCTCTAGTCCAGATTGTCTATGGAATCCTCATCCATGTAGCTGAGGATGGCCTTGAACTCCACATCTCCAAAATCTAATTTTCAAGTAGTAGAAAGACAGATTATAACTCCATGTCCATTTCACTAGTTTCTGTGAATCCAACCAAGGCCTCCTGCATGCTGGTTAATCACTCATCCATTCAGCCTCATTCCCCGCTCTCAACCATAGATTCCTGTGCTCGGCCCTTCTGATCACACCCGATAAAAGATCAGTTTGAAATAACCTATGTAGAACATTGCCTTCCTAGATATTTTAGGGTTTTCCAGACACTGGGTTTTGTTTTCTTCTGTTTTGACTTTTAATGCTGGGTCTGACCACCTAGGGCATACCCCTTTTGAACTCTAGATCATCTACCTCAGCCTCCACAGCATTGGTACTCTCTTAAACACAGCAAAACCAGACATTCTGATGTATTTTCTAACAATCAGCTCCAGAAATTTCCACAAATAATGCTGTTTCAGAATTTAGAGATTCCCCCAGCATGTAAACTGTTCTAACTCATTAATCCATACATCAGCTTCTCATTCTCCTTGGAATTTTCTTTCCATAATTTCCTTGGATCATTGTTTCAGGATTCTGAGGACAGCAGTTAGGGCAACCAATGTGCTGTGGATGAGCTCTTCTCACAGGTGTGGTAGTGCACACCTACAGTCCCAGTACCCAGGAGGCCCACTAGGTAGGTCTCCATGTATTTGAAACCATCCTGTTCTACGTAATGAGGGTCAGTCAGCCAGACCTCTATATACCTTCTCAGTTTCTCAAAATAACAATATTACAGAACTCTACATCATCAGAGAAGCAGCCATAAATCACTCTTCCTTCATGCTGCAATACAAATTGGACTTTCTCCCAATGAATGTGAGAAGAGGTAAAGGCTCCCTCAGGCATTATTGCATCTGTCTTAGAAATCCTGCAAAACTAGAAGCCTATTCCCAGAAGGATACAGCAATGCTCCATGAGTTACTAACAGTCTTCCTGAAGATGCTGTCCTCCATTTACCTTCTAATTTCACTAAAATAGGATCTCATCACATGCACAGCTGTGTGGACCTCTTAAATATGCCACACCTGGTGTAGCAGTAATGCTCTTGCTACCACCACCCATTCACCATGTCTAAGCTAGGGGCTGTGGATCAAAAAAGAGAGACAAGAGACAGCAGGTCATTCACCTCAGCAGAATGCTGAATGCCCTTTATTGAAGGATGGAGGAGGCCTTAAATACAGGCTTACAACACAATGGAGGAACCTAGGAGGGCAGAAGTTTGCTACTAAAGTTCTACATTCTTACATCCAAGCTACTAATGCCCATTATGCAGGATACACAAACAAAGAACCCTTGTTGAGCATTCAGTAGAAAGGAAACTGGTAGGGAATCAGCATAGGGAGGACATCTGGTCAAGGTCAGCAAGCAAGGCAAAGCTACCCCAAATGGGGGGGGGGGAGCAGGGCCCTACAACCTGGCTTTGAATTCCTGAGTTCATTGACTTCAAATTAAAAAACCAAACTGTGACTGCTTCTGCACTAAGCTCAACAGTTCCCTTCTCATGGTCAAGCACAAAACCAAATCAGTGGACAGATGATGTCAGCAGGAGAACACAGACTGACCACCCATGAGAAAACTAGAACCATCCTTGGTGTGCCAACTGTGTACTCAATGAGTCCTACCTCCCTAGCACAGCTTCTGTCCTGTTCAAAGGCCTTCGCATTGTCCCTAACCACTGTTACTCAATTCCCTTATACTCAGCCCCTACTTTTGCTCAAATAGCCTCTAAAACAAAGGAATCAGAGACAGATGGATCCTGTTTACAGATCTGAGGATAGAGGTGACCTGGGGCAACCTGTGATGTAAGCACACACACCTTTTGTTGACCAATTTTCCCATTATCTGGTTCCCAAGTGGAAAAATTTTCTAGAGCAAGGGCACATACATGAAAGCATGAATTTACTGAGGTGACAATTTAATATCAGCTGGGCAGTGGTGGTGCATGATTTTAATTCCAGCACTTGGGAAGCAGAAGCACATGGATCTCTGTGAGCACCAGGCCAATCTGGTCTATAGAGTGAGTTTCAGGACATCCAAGTCAGGACTAAACAGAGAAACCCTGTCTTGAAAAAAAAAAGGAAGGAATCCTATATCAATTCAATTTCACATCAGTGTGAACTCCACAGTGCACTGGAATTTACAGGTGTCCAGCTGTGAGATCAAAATGAGCCATATTATAAATAAGACCAAAATGCTTTCACCCAAAAACTAAGGCCTAAGGTGTCTCCTTCTAGGAATAGGCCATTAGTTACTGAAACAAGTCAGTCCAGATTCCAGAAACCAGGAAGTGGAAAAGTACAGAGTCACAAGGTAGTCATGAGGTAATGACTGCAGGACTATAGAATGTTCCAACCCTGGTTTCCAGGGTAACTGACCATAAAAATGTCCCCACCTGAGGGCAGCCAATGAGAAATGGTGGTGGGCAACCACCCCCTTAGAAGTAAGATTAAGCCATGATCTCTAGAAAGCCCCTAGAAGCGAGCCAATCAGAATTGTACCCGTACTAGCACCCCTAAATGATGTAACCTTGTGATTTTTCCCTTTAAAACCTGAGCTTGCAGACAGGCGGGCACTTCCTCCAGCCTCAACTGCGTTGGATGTATTGGACGAAGTCCCTGCCTAGGCTTGTATTGCTTTTGGATATCCAGAATTAAACCTTGCTTTTATATTCCGGCATGCTCGTCTTTGGTGGTCTCTCTGAGGGTCACGATCTGGGCACAACACAGCAATGTTTAATGTAACCTCAAAAGTATTGGTTCTGGCTGGTAGAGGAAACTCTCAATCCTTCCTCATTTGAACACTAGTTCTAGGGGTTCATTCAGGAAGTTAGACTTTCAAATATAGATGCTGTAGATTGTTGAGTTTGGAGAACAGAGGAATGATCTGTGTAAAACACCAGTCTTCTATTCCTTGGTATCCAAGCCACACCAGAATATGTGTATTTCATTTAGAAGTGATTCCTGAAATTTTCTCTCTTGGCCCAGGCAAGAGCTATCAATGCAATAGTGACCACATTTCTGCATGAATTTATATCCAATTCCTATATAGAGCCTGTCCTTATTATGTCCAAAAGGTGTGGGAGAGTACATACTGTGTTGAACCAATTCTCTAGCTTTTCACAGAACAAATATTGTGAATCTTTTTTCTGATAGTACCACTAAAAAAAAATTTATGTACAGGATTGGCTGCACTGGACAGAATTGTTTATCTATATTCACAGAGGCTATTCTCCCCTTCATCTGGGATCATACACCACTGGTTGGGTCTTCTTGTGGTTGATATATTGTGCACCCCAATAAACTTATTTGGGGGTCAGATAACAGAACAGCCACTATCTTAAACATAGAGGTTAGGCAATGGTAGTACATGCCTTTAATTCTAGCATGCCAGAGGCTGAAATCCATCTGGATCTCTGTGAGTTCAAGGCCACACTGGAAACAGCCAGGTATGGTGAAACACACCTTTATTCCCAGGAAGTGATGGTAGGAAACAGAAAGGTATTTAAGGTATGAGGACTAGGAATTAGAGCCTTTTAAGCTTTTAGGCTTTTAGCCGCAGTTCAGCTGAGATCCATTTTGATGAGGACTCAGAGGCTTCCAGTATGAGTAAACAAGATAGACTGAGAGGTTGGCCAAATGAGGTTAGCTGTGGCTTGTTCTGTCTCTCTGGTCTTTCAGAATTTACCCAAATAGCTGGCACTGAGGTTTTTTTTTTTTATTAATAAGACCATTTAGCAATTCGTTTACATCTTCTTTATGACATCTGATGAGAAAATACCATCCACTGTTCCAACCCACACATTCCAGAAATTGTGTCAAGCAAACTGCAAATGGAGCACTTGTTGTCTCTACTTCCTGGGGGTCAAAAAGGAAGGAGATCCAGATGTCAGGAGACACGATTTATAATCTACTTTGACCCCATATCTGAAATTCCCATTTTTCCATTGTTTGAATCCAATATGTTTCCCCATCTACTGGCTGGGTAAATTGTCGGGAACAGAGTACTTCCTTATAGATGGCATCTGTTCTGGCCTGTGCTTTACACACCATTAGCCTTTTCCCATTATCTCATTTCTGCAAGCTAGTAGCATCAGAAGGCTCTAATTCAGGTTGGACCACATTCTGAACTCTATATTCACTTCCATCCCTCCTTCCATACTTATCCTGCATGCTACCTTAATCTCATTTACCTTGGCTGAACCCTTTGTGCTATCACAAATCTGGTTGCAAAACACCACCTTCAAAGTCTCCAGGCTGTGAGCCTTCATCAGGGATACCAAAAGCAGGCTTGGGAAGGCCCAGGTTACCACCATCGTCTGGATGTTAGTTTTTTTGCTGCCGGGGACCAGCCTCAGCAGTTTTGGGGCCTGAAGGATGGGATTCCTGGAAGGCGCAGTAACAACGCAGAGACAGTGCTCATGCAAGCTGACAGGTCACTTCAGGCTTCTGCAGTTGCTAAGTAGCTTCTCTGTTACAGTTTCTTTAGCTTCCCTAGGTTCTTGTAGCTTCTGCTTTTGCACTGGCAACCTCAGTCTCTTATTATCATAAGTAAAGGGGGAACAGAAAGAAAAGGGGAAATCACCCAATACAAAATGTTCTCATGATTCTAAAAGTTATTCTTAGAAAATCACCAACATATTCTTCATCATCTTTTACTAAACACAGGAACTATCCCTGACTTAACACCAAAGCAAGCATAATCTATTTTCATTATTAGTGATTATACAATCTTCTGAGCACTTGACCCAGAGGCTAGCAACATGCAATTTTGCAAAAAAGGTAAAAATAAAAACAGTGGTCAATATACCAGACAGTCATTTTCTTCTCACACAGTCTGCTCCGACCTCAAGACCCCTGCAACTGCCTAAGTTCTTCCTCAGTCCTCTGCAAACACCAAGCCCAATGACTGGTGGGCCACAATGACCTCAGACAAGAAATCTGTCCCTGTAAGTCAGCAACTTCTGTCCTTCTATATCCCAACAATTCCAAGGAAGACCTAATCTAATTTTCAGAGTTTCCATGAAAGGAAGCTCATCTTTTCTGGCAGCTTCTTTTAATCTAGGAACCCAATAAAGCTTGTAGCAATCATTCCATCGATTGTCACATTATCTCCACACTCCTTCAGGAGGAATAAAAAATATCTGGTTTAAAGTTGCCATGTCCCTTTCTTGGTGGATGCCACTATTTTCCTCCTATTCTAGGTTCCCACACTTTTAGTTTGTCACCCCATCTATATGTTACTCCATCCACAGTCTTCAGCCAATACCCCTTAGGGTCTCAAGTTTTACACAATGTCCTTGGAATATCCTCAGAAACTGAATTATTCATCATAGCCAATTTGAGTCCAGGGTGTCAATACACATCATACCGTGTGCTATAGTTGACCACACATTCGGTCCAGTTTATAGAAGCCTGAAAAGCTTCCCCAAACTGCAGGTTCTTTCCCATGAACTGCATAACTGCCTTAACCCCAACCTGGGTGATCATCTCTGTATAGTTTCCTGTGAAATTTACTTTACTCTTTTCCTGTATTACAGAAATCATCATTGATCTAGGAACACGGAACATGATGATCAGATAGAAGAAAAAACAAGAAGTATTTATATGGAAGAGGACATGACATGTTCACACCATAAAGCATGACCTTGGGACATGTAGGCATTTCTGAGTTGACACTCTAGAATCATGATAAGCAGAAGATCTGGAGGGGAACACACGGAGGGTTGATGGTTCACAATCTTGGGTTCCCTTTTCTCCAATCTCTGCTGGCAGCACATCAGCCATTTTATATGCCGTCCCCGGCACTTTGCCAGTAATGGTACCCTTGAACAGTGGTGGGACAGGGCAAGTACTGTAGAACAGAGGTTACCAAGGCTTTATCTGTCTGCACATTACTTCTTTCCAGTTTCAGCAAAGAGGTTAGGGTCTGGAAACTCTTCTTCACTCTTCAGGAAGACAGATGCTGTGGAAACATCCACTGGAAGAAATACTTTCAGGCAAAACACCATTAAGAAGCTGCTTTTGTCATCTAATTACAAAAACCAAGCAGAGCCACGGTCACTGCTCTGGCAATGGTGATACAGTTGGTTTTCCCATTACTCAGTGTCTGTCATTATCAAAGTCACAGTTCCCTCACAGGCCTCCTGTAGGATTTATAAGCTTCCCCTTGAGGAGATCTTTAATGATATTCTGCCCCAATTGCAGCCATTGCTGCCCAGAATCCTATTCCATTAAGATCTGGGTAAGAGGAGGATCAATCTTTTGTGGGCATTTTTCTCTAGATATCTCTGATGGCCCTCAATGGCAAAGTGAATTGTCCCATGCCCAAACTATTCTTTGAGTTCAATTAATAAAACTTGCAGGGATAATCTGGGAAATGGATACAGTTCCTTTTACTCCCAAAGCTTTAGAATCAGGAGCCATGCTGAGCTCCAGCCTGTTCCTTAGAAGATTGAGAACAGGGAATTGTAAATTTGATGTTATGCTGGAATTCACAACCTAGTGTCCTCTGTTATAGTATTTTCTTCATTTTTACTTAATAAATCTATAGTCATTTTTTATTGAAAAACTTTAAGCTGTATCTAGAGATGGTGGTCTGTATATAGAGTGCATGCTCAATTTCCCTGAGTCCTTGCAAGTTGAATCATCCACACTCCATAGAGAGCACAAGGCAGTTTAAAGGTCTCAGAATTCAGGAGGTAGAGGTAGAAGCATCAGTTTTTTAATGACACATAGCTAGCCTGGGCTACATGAGGTTTGCTTCTTCACTATAGTCACACCAAACAAATAAAGATAATAGCAACAATAACAAAACAGAAACATTAGGATGAAATGAGAGAAGTGTGATGGCTATTCCTAGTTGTCAACTTCACTGTGTCTAGAATGAACTATATGATATTTATATAGATTTCTAAACAGAGCCTCATATTGGCAAACTTACCTAAAAGCCAATAGATAGCCCAGACTGGCCTTAAATGTCTGATCTTCCTGCCTGTGCATGGCTCAAAATTACAGCACATCTTGTATATCTGGAAGCCAGGGGAAGTTGTGGATGACCAGGATTCACTCACTGACTCAGTCAAACCCAATTTTTATTAAAAGTTGCCTTCAGAGTTCTGAGTGACACAGCAGAGTGTTTAACCTGTTTCTGATATTAGAAATAATCCTAAGGCTGATGATTGGTGGCACACGCCTTTAATCCCAGCACTTGGGAGGCAGAGACAGGCCTGTGAGTTTGAGGCCTGCCTGGTCTATAGACCAAGTTCCAGGACAGGCTTCAAACATACACAGAGAAAACTTGTCTTGAAAAAAACATCAAAAAAATCAAGAGGGGGATCTTTTTCCAGGTCAAAATTATGAATATTCTTATTTCAAGTTGCCGAGCTGGGTGTACTGACGGGAGCCTATAGTGGCACTTATTCAGGAGGGTGTATATGAAAGTAAAATGTCAAGCCATGTCTGGAATTAAGAGTGAGTTTAAAGCCAACCTCAGGAATTTACATGAAAGCATGTGACCCAATGGAAGAAAAGTACAATGAGCTGTGTTTCCTACATGGCATTGCTGGGCTGAAATGTTGATAGCCTGGGATATAGAAGTTGCTGCCTCAGAAAGGGATAAAGGATGGGATGAGGGATAGAGCAAATAAAGACATATTGGTACATACATATGGAGAGGGGGAGTTTGGGTTATCGGTCAGCAAGAGGTCTTGGTGAGCATGTTAAAAGTGGCAAAGGGCAGAGGCTGCTATGAGACTGTGTGGGAGGCAGGGGGACAGCCAAGCTCTGTGTTCCATCCAGTAACTTGCATTAACCTGAATTTCCTAGTTATGTAGCAGGCCCATGATACAGTGAGAAAATTAAAACTGACTGATTTTTTGTCTGTTTTGCTATGAAACACGGTTTCTCTGTAACAGTCCTGGCTGTCCCGTAAATCACTCTTTAGACCAGACTGGCCTTAAACTCACAGAGATCCTCCTGCCTTTGCCTCCTGAGTACTGAGATTAATGTTGTGCACGACTGTTGCTTGTCAATAAAACTAATTTCTTGTATTAAAATATCACTCATCTAGTACCTTGACTAATCTGTTGAACATGGAGAGCTCTCTTCTCTAAGTCCTCTGAAGTCCACTAATGGGAAGACCCACCTCTGCTCCACTAGCAGCTCTTGGACTGCCATGTCAGCTCCCTCTACTTTAAATATCTTGCATTATTAAGGGACCAGATCCCATGAAATCCTTCTCAAGCTGTGTCTATTTATGGAACCTAGTAAAATCTGTATTATTCAAAACACAGGGTTAAATCTCGAGGGCTACAAAGAAAGAAAATGAGCTTGGAGTGATACCAGAAATACCTGACACCCAAAATCAATCTTTTAAAATGATTGTTTGTTTCTTTTTTTCCCCCCTCTGGTCCTATGTATCCAGGCTGGCAAGATACTTGATAAATAGCTAAAGATGACCCTGAATGCCTAATTCTCTTCCCTTCAGTGGAAATATTCAAACTAATGTGGAACTCAATATGTAGCCTGGCATTTTTCAACTCACTGTAAAACCCCTGACTCGACTTTCCAAATAATAGAACTAATATATGTGAGATTGAGACAAATCCTGTCTTTCCTTTTGTTGTCCTTTGCAAATTGCAGCATGGAAACTGGCAGACTTTGCTAATAAGAAATGGATCACTAGTGAAGGAGAGGAACTTAGGAGAAATAAACCTGACATCAAATTTCCCTTATGACCCTCCTGCTATTGGAAGAGTGAGAAGCATTCATTAGTGAATAGATGAAGAACTGGCACATAACTTACTCTGCCTTCTAATTAGAGCTGTAGTTGTGGGGAGAGTGTCAGGGTCACTGCCATCAATGGCTCAATTCACAGCTTATAAAACAGGATCTGAGTCTGCTCTGGCTGCATGTCCCACTGCCAAATGCATGTTCCACTGTCAACTGGCCTTCTCTTGTTCCCTGGGAGAGCTAATCCCACAGCTGTTCCTTCTTAGTCCTACCAGGTCTTGGAATGACTAATATGCCTTTGTGTTTCACAAAGACCTGGGTCTCCTTAATTTCCATTAAGTCTGTAAATGTCCTTCAGTGGTGGAACACTTGGAAAGCTCATTTGAGGCTCAGGTTTCTATCCCTTCCATGGCATAGTTATGGAACACATTAAAATAAATCTCAAAGAACTGTTTAAAAAGGAAAATTCCATCTTCTGAAACAGTTATGGCTGTATTCCTGGTTTGCTGGACATTAGCTATATAGAGGTGATTGACCCAAAGTAGGCTCTTGATCCTCCTGACTCCTCTCAGTCTGAAATTCACTACATATATACACAGAATAAAGCACACAGAGACATCTGTGCATATCAGCACATGTTCTACATATTCAATCATTCAATCCATAATCTTTCCAATCTCTCATTTGTTTTGTATTTTTGATTTCACACAAGGAGTTTTTATTCAATAAAACTACATTAGAAAAAAATAAACATAACAAAAATTAGTCAATAGAGACTCAATCTCCCAAGCAGATGGAACCATGTTCTTGGGACGTTGGGCAACATAGAGAAGGTATGAGGGAAAAGGAGTATAAAAGGTTCAGAGGACCCCTATAAGGCCCTCGGAGTCCTTAAATCTTGAGTCACACACTGCTGGGAACAGATGCCCTGTCACTAGTGTCCAGAGCAGAAAAGTCATTCACCTCCATCAAAAGGCCTCTTGCATGCTGAGAAGGCCTTTTCAGCAAAACAGCTACATTTCAAGATCCTATATTTAGAAAGGAAAAACAGAATTTGAGGGTTGTTTTGTTTTGGGATTTGGTTTTGTTTTGATTTGTTTTTTGAAGTGTTGCTTTGATGTGGTTTTGCTTAAATGGGAAATTGTTATTGGACTGGAATTTACATGTTAGAGTTTTTATTCATTTCAGGTATTTTGGAGATAAGCAAGGCTGGCCTTGAATGACCTCCAGCTTCTTCTTGATCTGTATAGAATCCTAGGCTCATTCTGAAGTTCAATTTAGGATTTGTCTTGTAGATTAATCCTCTATAATCCCTTAAAGTATGTTTCACAGAATAAAGTTTTGTAGTTTTTTTGTTTTTTTTTTTTTTTGGTTTTTCGAGACAGGGTTTCTCTGTGTAGCTTTGCACCTTTCCTGGAACTCACTTGGTAGCTCAGGCTGGCCTCGAACTCACAGAGATCCGCCTGGCTCTGCCTCCCGAGTGTTGGGATTAAAGGCATGCACCACCAGCGCCCGGCCAAGTTTTGTAGTTTTTTGAATTGAAAATTGCCTCTTAACTGTAGATTACAAAATGTCCTGGGAACTACTAATAGTGTCATGAACATAAGCTGCAAATCTCAGCTGATCAGGGAACTAAGACTTCAGGAATGGCAGTGAGAAATCTACTGCAGAAGTTGCCCATGGAGCTCTTCCCATCCCTGTTCAAGGAGGCCTTCAACAGCAGACATATGAAGATACTGACAGCAATGGTGGCAGAATGGCCCTTCTCCTGCCTTCCTGTGGGGACAATGATGAAGGTCTCTGATGTGGTGATATTTCAAGCTGTACTGGATGGTGTAGACATGCTATTGACACAGAAGGTTCACCTCAGGTAAGGCCAAAGGATAATAGAACAGTAGTCACCAGGCTAACTGTAAGGGAAATGTGGAGTCAAGTACATAGTGGATTGGAGGAATCTGATGATCTTGCAAGTCTGTAGAAGTTGAAGCCTCTATTTATAATATGATTAATTATATAATCAATTTTCAGAAGTTCAGGACACCCCAGTTTAGATGTACCCATAGTAAGAATAGCCTTCTCTTTCCTCTCCCCCAAGATATAAGAAAAGAAGTCAAATGTAACTGAATGTAGGGCAGCAGTACATGTATCCAGATGTAGATCATGCAAAGAGCACTTCCTGACAGGTGTTGCTGACATTAGACAAGTGGAATAAATACTGACTCCATTTTGTTCTTTCATTGTTACACTTCATCTTTTTCTCTCACAGAAGGTCAAAGCTTTGAGAACTGGACCTGAGGAATGTGCACCATGTCTTCTGGGATGTATGGCCTGGACTAGAATATGGATCTGCTCAACAGGGACAGTGAGTAAGGAGACAACAGGGAATGACCTTCCTAGATATTCCCTGAGGTAGCTCTTGAAGGTGGTCACTGTCTTTGCCTTAAGAGTTCACCTGGGGGCTGGAGAGATGGTTCAGTGGTTAAAAGCACTGCTTGTTCTTCCAAAGGTTCTGAGTTCAATTACCTTCAACCATGTGGTGACTCACAACCATCAGTAATGAGATCTGATGCCCTCTTCTGGCCTGCAGGTATACCTGCACACAGAACACTATATTCATATAACAAATAAATAAATCTTTTTTAAAAAGACAGTTTACCTGGATGAACACCAAGAATGCTTTTTGCAGTGGGCCCAGCAGTAAAAAGGTTCTGTGCAGCTGTACTATATGAAGATGGCAATCTGTGAGAGTTCTGTGAATATTCTCAAGATAGCTTTGTAACCTTTCCAGCCATACTATATCAAGGAACTGGAGCTATCCACAGGCTGGACTTCAGTCTCACTGAGTCAGTTTGCATGTTGCTTTGGTGAGATAAGAAATTTGCACAAATTCCACCTAGCACACGTTTGCCTGAACACCAGCAAGACGTATATACCTTGGCAGACAAAAAGGAGAAGTATGACACTAGGTTCATTTCTGAAATCTCCAAACTCAGTGGTCTCCAACATCTCTTGGTGAGTGGCATGTACTTTTCCAGTGAGTACAGGAAACAGTTGTTTATGTAAGGAAAGATAGAGACCTGTTTTGGCTAACATAGAAAACCTTCCTCTGTTACATTAGAGATTAGTGAGCCCCTTGAATCAGCCAGCCACTATGAATTTCACAATTATGGGCTGGTTACAATATGTGAGGATGGACTGGATTCCACCTTAACTGGATCAGAAACTCAATTGCTTCACTGACCACTCATCAATAAATTGCTGAGATTTTGTTAATACCTTGAAGAGAGCTTTCTTAGTAGTAGACACACTGTGTGGTTTCAATAGCATCTCTCTGTGTGTTGTATGTATTCTTTGTTGGAGTCTAGTCAATCTTTTTGGGATGTAACAGGGAAGATCAGAGGGCCCTAAGGTGGGGAGGAGCCATTCCTGCAATTTCCCTTGGGATATCTGTCCTCATATCTTTGTGAACATGAACTTTCTTGTTCCCATGTGCAACTTCTGTCAGGTTTTAACCTCCCATGAGGGATGGATGATGTGAGCACAGATTTGGATATAGTAGATACAAAATTGGTGGTTATAAGCTGATGGCTGATTTCAGCAATTGATACACTGAGAATGGGGACATAGGCTATTTAGCAATGTGGGACTGTAATTATGTCTGCAAGATACAGGCCAATATGATGTCAGAAACATTTGTGAGTATACCTCCTTTGGTAAGTCCTTCTAGGCTATGCTGGCCATCTCTGGTTCTCTGGCATATTGGGAATGCGAAGCTGCATCACTCAGTTCTGAGACTATCAAAAGTCATGGTTATGGACCTAAGAAAGCTATGGTATGACTGTATTGAGGAGACACTAACAGGCTATCCCTTGGTTATTTAGCTCCCACATAAAGACACATTGACAGTGGGGAGTAAATTTAAGAACATAATGCCCACATTTCCAAAGGGTGGGACATGTCATTTTTGATAACTCAATGGGTTATTGATGTTATTCATTGTAGATGTAACCAACTGCCTTATTAAATAAGAGACACAGAGCCAATGTAAAGATGAAAGCCAAAGAGGTCAGAGCTAAGAGTCTTACCCGCTTTTCCGCCAGCTAGCCTCTCCCGCCAAGAGACCTCTCCGAAAGGACTACTTCCTGTGTGTTTGACTTTAAATAAGAGTTCTGATCTGCCTTCTCATTGGTTGTAAACCCAACTACGTGACTGCCTCGTCACTGCCTCTCTGTATAGACCTCCAAGTCTTCTATGGTTGGTATTGAGATTAAGGGCGTGTGTCTCCAATGCTGGCTGTATCCTTGAACACACAGAGATCTTCCTAGTTTTGCCTGCCGAGTGCTAGGATTAAAGGCGTGCACCACCACCGCCCTGGCTTTCGCTATGGCTTGCTGATAGCTCTGACCCCTAGGCAACTTTATTTATTAACATACAAATAAAATCACATTTCAGTACAAATAGAATACCACTATAATTCATTCTTTAGGGTAATTGGTTATAAGATTTTTTTGAGTATAAGCACTTTTATTTCATTAGGTAATAAATACATGGTTACTTTCCACTCATATTAAGATGTTTCATAGTCTCACAAACAGTGGTATAGTTCTTGTTTTCCTTCCTCTTTATTGTTGCCAGTCTAGGAGATGAGAAATAGTATCTAACATTTTCATGACTACTGGTCTTTATCTGGATGTATTTCCTCCTCTTCCATCCTATTTATGCATCTTTTGCTCTCTTGAGGAATGAGTTATTTTTTATCTTTATTAATTTATTCTCTCATATATTGCATCCTGACCACGGTTTCCCCTCCCCCTCCACATCCATTCCCCCTCTGTTTCCCTTTGGAAAATGGCAGGCCTCCCAGGGATATCAACCAAACATGGTACATCAAGTTTCAATCAGACTAGGCACATACCCTCGTATTAAGGCTGGACAAGGACAACCCAGTAGGATGAAGAGTGTCCCAAAAGTAGACAAAGGCATCAGAAACAGCCCTCATTCCTTCCCTCTGTTAGAAGTCCCACAAAAAAAACCCACCAAGCTATACAGCTATAACATACTTGTAGAGGGCCTAGGCCAAACCCATGCAGGTTCCTTGATTGTCAATTCAGTCTCAGTGAGCCTCTGTGAGTCCAGGTTTCTTGATTCTGTGGGTTTTCTTTTTTTTTCAAAGGATATACAGTATTGTCATTATTCTGATACAGAATTTTTTACATAGAAATATTGATACCAGTACAAACGGCAAGATATCAGGAAATCCATTACAATAGACCTTTGGGTTACAAATGAAAGTTTAAATTATAACTTAACACCGATTTTTAAATGATGACTCCTGTCATACCAGATGAAAACCAATGCTTCCTCCTCAAGTGGCATTCTTTAGAATGTCTCCAACAAGAAGATTAAAAATAAAAAAGAGCTTCAAGTAAAAAAATAAAAAAAAGAAGTGTAATATTCCATTAGGGAGAAAACGCCTTTCACTCAAACAAATCTAGAAAAATGGACCGCATTCCTTCAGTGTCCATTAACTTTGTCCTACCACCAGTTAAACAGTACAGCTGAAAGCTGCCGGGCTAGATGGGTACAGGAAAGTTCCAGAGGCACTCCCAATTTCCACTCCCAGTGAGCCGTCTAGAGTGTCTGGTTCAAATGCATCTTCTTGCCACCAAATAAGTCTAGAGCTAGCTGTTTGAGCCTCCTCCGCAGTGGCTCTGCCAGTAGGCTAGGGTTAGAGAGACCCCACTTCAAAATATTAGGGTAAAGTGAGGGCCACGGGAGTCTTTGAAGAGGGAGGGAGGGAGGGAGTGTCTGTGCACTGGGCAGGGTGGGCAGACAGTTTGCAAAGGACACACAAAAAAAGTTTCTTATTCTCCTATTTGTGAAAGTGGTTGTTATTGGCATTCGAAAAATGTCAAGCCAAAACATAAACAGGGAAATGAGAAGCCATTCCAGAATGCTTTGCCCTTTATAAAGTCTATCCTAAAATCAACTCTCCTTCAAAAAGAAAAAAAAGTCACTTCAAAATGTTACTTGGAAAGTTGAGGAAGCGAGAGCATTTCTTTCTGGCATATTCTTTGTGTGACACAATCACAAGTGAGACTTGACAGACATTGTGCTGCAGAGGTTCACACTTCAAGTTCCTACTTCAAAGTGATCACTTCCGGGCCAGACAAATAAACCGGTTGAAAGAAGTCCGTAAACACGCCAAGCCTGTTAAGCAGGGACAAGTGTGATGCATTCTCCGCCCCCAAAATGGAACTTTCCAAGTCAGAGGGTGGCAGCTGTCTCCCACTTGGCCCATAGGTGTGCAGATCCGTATGCTCTTCACCCAGATACTGACAGCACAGCACATACCTCCTCCACACTGGGAGTCTTTGTCGCAAGCCATCGCACTAAGTGTTTCTTCCCAATTGGGCCTCTCTCGGGGGTGAACATTTCTATGTAGCTCTGGAACAAAATCATCCTCTTCAGACTGTATTGAGGACTTCATCTTCCTTCTTTAGGTTGGATTTTTTCTTCTAGTGCTTTCTGTAAGACTGGGTTTGTGGATAGGTATTGATTAAATCTGGTTTTATCATGAAATATTTTGTTTACTCCGCCTATGGTGATTGAGAGTTTTGCTGGGTATAATAGTCTAGGTTGGCATCCATGGTCTCTTAGTGTCTGCATAACATTTGTCCAGGACCTTCTAGCTTGCATAGTCTCTATTGAGAAGTCTGGTGTTATTCTGATAGGTTTGCCTTTATATGTTACTTGGTCTTTCTCCTTTGCAGCTCTTAATATTTTTTCTTTGATCTGTATGTTTAATGTTTTGATTATTATGTGGCAAGATGACTTTATTTTTGGATCCAGCCTATTTGGTGTTCTGTAAGCTTCTTGTATCTTCATAGGTATTTCTTTCTTTAGGTTAGGAAAGTTTTCTTCTATGATTTTGTTGAATATATTTTCTGTGCCTTTGAGTTGGTATTCTTCTCCTTCTTCTATCCCTGTTATTCTTAGGTTTGGTCTTTTCATGGTGTCCCAGATTTTTTGGATGTTTTGTGTTACGACTTTTTTGTCTTTAGTGTTTTCTTTGACTGACGAAACTATTTTCTCTATTGTGTCTTCAGTGTCAGAGATTCTCTGTTCCATCTCTTGTATTTGGTTGGCTATACTTGTTTCTGTAGTTCCTGTTCGTTTAGTCATGATTTCTATTTCCAGCATTTCCTCAGCTCGTGTTTTCTTTGTTGTCTCAATTTCTTTTTTCAGGTCTTGGAATGTTTCTTTCAACTGTTTAATTATTTTTTCTTGGCTTTCTTTGCTTTCTTCCAATTTTTTGTTTGTTTTTTCTTCCATTTCTTTAAGGGAATTTTTTATTTCCTCTTTAAGGAAGTTTTTCATTTCCTCTTTAATGGAGTTTTTCATTTCCTCTTTAAGAGAATTTTTTATTTCCTCTTTAATGGAGTTTTTCATTTCCTCTTTAAGGGAATTTTTTATTTCCTCTTTAATGGAGTTTTTCATTTCCTCTTTAAGGCAATTTTTTATTTCCTCTCTAATGGAGATTTTCATTTCCTCTTTGAGGAAATTTTTTATTTCCTCTTTAAGGATATTTTTTATTTCTTCTTTAAGGGCCTCTATCATCTTCTTAAAGTCATTGTTAGGATTAATTTCTTCTGTTTCTTCTGCCTTGGTATGTTCAGGACTTGCAATTGTAGGGTCGGTAGGTTCTGGTGTTGTCATATAGGTCTTTATGTTGTTGCTTGTATTTTTCCGCTGGCGTCTACTCATCTCTTTCTCTGCTCAGTGCAGATGGTGTAAGACCCTAACCCTTTAGGCTTACACCTCTAAGCCTCAGAAATGAGAAACTTCAAGCACCAGGAAATGAGAAACTAAAAATCTGGTTCTCTGGGCAAGCTGACCACCCCTGTCCTCAGTCAGTGAGGTGTATACTTATGACTCTGGTGATCTGGTTTGGTGGTTGGGTGGTCTTGATAATTTCTTTTGAGAGCTTCTTGAAATACAGGATCCAAAGACACCTCTTACTCCATGGCTTGCTGTATAGCTGGGTGGCTGGCCCCTGATGTCCTCCTCCTTCTCTGGCTCCTCGATCCTTCAGGTTCCGGAGAGCACCATGGTGTCCTCCCTCGTTGCCTCTGTAGCCACAGCTGGACTGATCTCTGCTGCGGAGCCCAGGTTCCACAGGGTGCACCTGCCCTGCGCTGCGCTCTCCACTAGTTCCCAATTTAGAAGCAATCAGCAAGGTGATTAACATCCACTGTGCAGGTATGGGTCTCCCTGAACCTTGTAGCTCCTCTTCTTGCTTTCACCCAGCTCTGTCTCACCCCAAAGGGTCACCCAGGGAGCCCCCGGCTGCTGCTCCTTCCCTGTGCTCACTACGACCACGCCGCTCTTACCACGACTCTCACCCGAGCGCCCGGCGATCTGCTCACCCGCAGGCCTGGGGAGACCACGTGGGAAGGATCGATCCAAACTGCGGATTCCCGAGGAAGGCAGAGAAACTCTGATGCTCTAGCCAGCTTTTCTTAACTTAAATTAATCCATCTATCTTTTGTCTCTGAGTTTTTATCTTTCACTTTTTCTGTATACCTTTTTTGACGTCTTTCTTTGTGGCCCTGTTCCTCTTACTTCCACATCAGTTCATCATCCAGTTTTGCTCTCACACACGGCCCACTGGCGGCAGCCGCCATCTTCCTTCCATAGCTCTCCTGTAAATCTCACTCTTACTCCTACTTCATGGCTGGTTGTGTAGCTGGGTGGCTGGGCCTGGAGTCCTCCTCCTTCTCTGCCTACTTCTCAATAAGATTTTATTGTCAATGGTCAGGAAAAATGCTGAACAAAAGGGATTAGATTAAGGATTCTTATTTTGAAAAGAGAAAAGAAGGATACAGATATGATAGGATAAAAGGGTAGATTGTTAAATGTAGTCTGAAAAAAAGATATAGAAAAGATAAAATAAAAGTGTGGATTATTCAATCTATTCTGAAAAGAAAAAAAGGGAGGATATAGAAATGATAAGATAAAAAGTAAGTTATGATTCTACTTTTAAATAGTATCTACTCATTTTAAATATTTTACATTGGACTGAATTTTTGTGTATTGTATACAAATTTTGTGTATTGATACAAATTTTACATTAATTTTGTGAGAACATAGTGTACATACATTACTACTCTTGTTCAAAGTATTGTACTCTTGCTGGAGTTTTCTCCAGTCCTGCCTGGCCCACGGTCAAGACAAATCTCTCTGGCCTGCCAGTGCCACAAATGCTCAGACCCAACCAAGTAAACACAGAGACTTATATTGTTTACAAACTGTATGGCCATGGCAAGTTTCTTGCTAACTGTTCTTATATCTTAAATTAACCCATTTCTATAAATCTATACCTTGCCACATGGCTCGTGGCATACCAGTATCTTACATGGTGCTACTCATGGCGGCGGCTGGCAGCATCTCTTGACTCAGCCTTCCTATTCCCCGAATTCTCTTCTCTGCTTGTCCTGCACATACTTCCTGCCTGGCTACTGGCAAATCAGCATTTTATTCGTACAGAGCGATATTCACAGCATTCTACCTATATAACTCATTTGACAATGTAATGTAAATTTCTAGTCTTTGAAATTTAATATTACCAACTATTTTGGATAATAAAGAAATGCAAGTTAGATGTTAGTCATTACAATCAAACTTATATTCCTATTAGATATACTTTCAAGGTTAAACAGAGGTATAGTTTAGATAGACATTTTTTGTTTAAACACTTCAGAGATCTACAAAATATGGTATTTAAGAGGTTTTAATAATAACAAGGGCCTTGCTGGGTGGTGGTGGCATATGCTTTAATCCCAGCACTTGGTAGGCAGAGGCAGGTGGTTCTCTGTGAGCTCGAGGCCAGCCTGGTCTACAGAGTGAGTTCCAGGACAGGCTCCAAAGCTACAGAGAAACCCTATCAAAAAAAAAAACAAGAAGATGATGGGCATGGAAGAAACTCCATATGAAGTTTACTTTGTGGCAAAAGTTAGCCACTGAGTGAAAAAATGCCCTTGCCTTGACTGCTGACATTGTGCCATCCAAACAGGACTAGCAGGACACAAAAGAAAAGACTGCTGAACTTTGCCACTACAAGGTAAGACAGTCCTTCTGAAAATTCTGCTTCACAGATGAGTCTGTCAGATATTCTAGGCGTGTAGTCTGAAGATGGATACTAAAACATTGCAAAGGAACTCTGGGTGACTATCCAGGCAACAAGATGTTTCCTGTCTTTTTGGAAACCACTTGTTTATACTTTCTGCTTACTCAGTTAAAATTATTTCCTTCTGGGGTCTCTAGAGTTAAAGACTATAGTTAAAGACTATAGTTAAAAACTATAGTTTTCTGTTGCAAATGTGGCAAAATGGGTGTGTGGTTTCACATGGATTCATGGAAAGAAGACTCAGTGGCACCTTAAGAGTGAATCTAGCTTTTCATGGCTGCAGGGGGGTTCAGCCTCTAAGGACTGAAGCCTTTCCGTTCACCTAGGGCATTTTTCTCTCTATTTACAGTTTATTCGGTTAATTTTCATAAGCTCAAAATAACCTGAAAGGAACTCTCAAACAGTGCCAAGTACAATTTCCTTGATTTCTCAGGTACCATGGTTTCCCAGGTTTCCTGAACCAAGGTTTGCATAGGCCTTTGATCTCTGGGAGACTCTCTGATCTTTGACTCTCAAGCAAGATTCACAAAGGGTAATAAGAGAAACAAAAGCAATTGATTAAACAAAGGATGGATTAGGGCTAGGTAATACTCTCTGGAGCCAGGCCTAGTATAGCGCAGCATGAAGGCAGCCACAGTTTTCCTTGTTAACAAATTCAGAAAAGAAACTCATTAAAGAGGTGTAAAGTGTGTACATTTGATGACAGACATCAAAAGATAGTTTTAAGTTGTAATACAATTAAGATAGAGAGTAAATTAGGTACAATACTTTGTACTCACCAAAATAGGATAAATAATTGACTATTTTCTCTGAATTTGTCAAATTTTATTGTACTAAACATTGTTGATATAATTATTACCTATATATTGTATATAGTTTTTGTATCTATTGTATATATTTTTCTTATATTTGTTGTAAACTTTTTTATTTTAGAAAAAAAGGGAAAATGTGATGATATTTTGTGTATGCTCTAACAATAAATGCTTGCCTGAATATCAGAGGCAAAGCCAGGCACTAGTTAGTCACAAAGGCCAGGCAGTGGTGGCACACACCTTTAATTCTATCACTCAGGAGGCAGAGGCAGATAGATCTTTATGAGTTCAAGGCCACCTCGGGCCACAAAAGATTGATGCAGTTTAAAAGAGAAACAGAGCCTGGCAGTGGTGGCACACATCTTTGATCTCAGCACTTGGGATTTTATGACTTTACTATCGGCACTAGGGAGGTTAAAACAGGAAGTGATATATTTGGGTGAAGAGAGGAATATAAAGAGGCAGGAGACAGGATCTCAGCCCACTTTCAGGCTGATTTCTTAGAGGTAAGAACTAGTGACTGACTGTTCTGCTTCTCTGATCTTTCAGCATTCACCCTAATATCTGACTCTGGATTTTACTAATAAGATCAATTAGAAGTCAAGTTATGTAATTCCTTTAAGTATTTTTTCTTCCCAATAGATAATGATTTGAGACTTTAATGATTAAGTTGTGGCTCCCACATGGCAAGAATACATTAAAAACTGCCCAGCTCCCCAGTGGTCCTGTGGCCTGGCAGCTTGGATTCCCAGTGGCCTGGTGGCTAGGTATAGTGGTATTTTATTTGTGCTGAAATGTGATTTTATTTGTTTAAATAAAGTTGATTTAAATAAAGTTGCCTAGGGGTCAGAGCTATTAGCAAGCCATAGCGAAAGCCAGGGCGGTGGTGGTGCATGCCTTTAATCCCAGCACTTGGTAGGCAGAACTAAGTAGATCTCTGTGTGTTCAAGGATTCAGCCAGCATTGGAGACACACACCTTTAATCTCAATACCAACCATAGAACACCTGGAGTGACTACAGACAGGCAGTGACGAGACGGTCATGTGGTTGGGTTTACAACCAATGAGGAGGCAGAACAGGAAGTCTTTATAAGACAAACGCACGGGAAGTAGCTCCCCTTTTTCGGAGAGGTCTCCTGGCTGAAGAGGCTAGCTGGCAGCAGGTGGGTAAGGCTCTTAGCTCTGACCTCTTGGGCTTTTATCTTTACATTGGCTCTGTGTTTCTTATTTAATAAGACGGTTGGTTACATCTACAGCTAGGCTTCCTGGCTTCCTGGCTTCCCAGCTTGGCCCGACTCAGCCCCAACTTGGCCACAGTTTATATGCTACTGGTCCAGCTGCACTCGACTGTAGCTGCAGTAGCTACAGTTGGAGCTGCTTACCCCTGAATCACCAACTCATGTGGTCAGAGCTTAAGGAAGCCTCAGCACAAACTTGATTTGGCTCAAGTGGGAACATGTGGCTGAATTTCAGCTTTTAGCCAGAACATGTGGCTATGCTTTCTTTCTTTCTTCCTTCCTTCCTTTCTTTCTTTCTTTCTTTCTTTCTTTCTTTCTTTCTTTCTTTCTTTCCTTTCTCTCTCTCTCTCTCTCTCTCTCTCTCTCTCTCTCTCTCTCTCTCTTTCTCTCTCTCTCTGGATTCCCATCTCAGAGGCTAGGTAGCTGTTTTGAAATTCCCTTAGAGTTTTACACAGATTTGGTAAGTCAATTAAGATATCAAATATTTTAATTGACTTACCAAATCTGTGTAAAAATATTTTGCCGGGCGGTGGTGGCGCACGCCTTTAATCCCAGCACTTGGGAGGTAGAGGCGGGCAGATCTCTGTGAGTTCAAGGCCAGCCTGGTCTACAAAGCGAGTTCCAGGAAAGGCGCAAAGCTACAGAGAGAAACCCTGTCTCGAAAAACCAAAAAAAAAAAAAGATATCAAATATTTTAAAGGGAAAAATTGCTTAAAAGAGAAAAAAATCCACATTAAAAATGGGTATTATGTGTACATTAGAAGAAAATTGGACTTTGTTTGATATAATTTTAGGCAGTGTGAAAATGGACCAACCTTATGAGAAGATTAATGTTGATGGGATGTACATTATACCAATCATGCATATTGTTACTTTCCTTATCCTTATTTTACTATTTAAAAAGATAGTCAATTTAAGTGCCAGGATAAACGCTTTAGAAAAACCTGTTAAAATTAATTATAGAGAAATTCAGATTCAGACAGAATTTAATGGTGAAATTATTTCAGGATTGGATTATAATGTTACAGAAAGAAAGCCTGTTTTCAAACAATCACCCTTAATTTATCCAGTAACCATACAGCACCTATCCGGTAAAGTAAATGCACAAAATAATTGGACTCCAATTGAAATGTAAGATTTAAGAAGATTTAAAGAGGCAATAGTATCTTATGGCATGCATTCCCCATTTGTAAAGCAAATGTTAACTCCTGGTCAACTTATAATAAGATTATTCCAAAGGACTGGCAAGAGCTGGTAAATGCTGTCCTGGAACTCAGGGCCCAGTTGAAGTGGCATATGTGGTTCAAAGATGAACCTAAAAACATAGAAATTCAGTGGAGGACTAGAGGTGTGCAAATCTCCCAGGATAAGCTTGTTGAAGAAGGCCAATATGCTGAAATACAAACACAATGTTTATATGATAACCAAACTCTAATTCTCTATCAAATGGCCGCCTTGAATGCATGGGACAGAATTGAGAAAGCAGGAAAGAAAACTAAGTCATTTGCAAAAGTTATATAGGGCCCCAAAGAATCCTTCACAGATTACGTACAAAGACTGTCTTCAGCAGTAAATAGAATGGTCCCGAATTCAGAAGGTAGCCAGATAATAATTGAATCTTTGGCCTTTGAGAATTCGAATGCAGCATGTAAGAGAATAATCAGGCCATTAAAGGCAAGATCTGTACCCTTGGAAGATTGGATTAGAGAAAACGTTTTGTGTTGAGTTTCAATGCCATTATGATATGTGGGTAGGAGAAGCAATTTCAAGAGGTTTAAGGAATGTCAGATATTTTGGATGTGGAAAGCAAGGACATTTGAAAAGGGACTGTAAAGAGGACATTCCTAAAAACAATGTTTCTTCAAGGAACAATGGCAACAGAATGCCCCTTCCTTCTGGAGTATGCAAAAGGTGTGGTAAGGGTAAACATTGGACCAATGAATATAGATCAACAAGGGATAGACAAGGTAATCCTTTGCCTCAGTTTTTGGGAAACTCCTAGAGGGGCCTTATACAGGCCCCCACAGCAAATCCAGTTCAGACCTTTCCTGCAGACATAGAGGAAACCCCTACTCAGAGCAATTAAATAACCAAATGCCTATTGGAATAAACCAGGCTGTTCAGGGTGATAGAACAGCTCAGACAGAGAGAACAGAAAATTCAGGAGAAACCATAAAGAAAAATGTTTTGAGAAAATTCTATAAATGAACAAAGTCCAAAATTAACAATAAGAATAAATGATGTTTTGTTGTCTGGTCTGGTAGACACAAGTGCTGATGTGACCATAATAGCACCAGAATTTTGGCATCCAAGTTGTCCTCTTCAGGAGGTAAACATTCAGCTGTTAGGAATTGGAACATTATTTCAAGTGAAACAGAGTGTATGATGGCTTGAATGTATAGGTCCAGAAGAACATAGAGGAAAATTAAAAACCACATGTGGCTAACACAGCTATGAACCTGTGGGGTCAAGACCTGTTACAAAAATGGAATACTCAGATTAATATCCCTCCAAACAAAGAAACAAATCATAAACTCATACATGTTTCTGAGAGAAATATTAGAAGACATTAGTCGTATAAGTGGTCACCAGCCATTCAGATTGTACAAGAACGGGGCACAACAAGTGATGATCTTCCAAAGACACCAACAGCTCTACCTTTAAAATGGTTAACAGACAAGCCTGTATGGGTTCAGCAATGGCCTTTAACCAAAGAGAAACTCCAGGCTTTAGAAGAACTGGTAAAAGAACAGATAAATGCTCAGCATATTGAAGAATCAACCAGCCCTTGGAATTCTCCTGTATTTGTTATTAAAAAGAAATCTGGTAAATGAAGAATGGTAACAGACCTTAGAGCAATTAACAAAGTAATTCAGCCAATGGGCTCTCTACAATCTGGAATTCCTTTGCCTACTCTGTTACCAAAAGGATGGCCTCTTATAATCATGGATTTAAAAGACTGTTTCTTTTCAATACCCTTTCAAGAAAAAGACAGAGAAGGATTTGCCTTCATGGTGCCTATTTATAATAATTCTCAACCAGTTAAAAGACATCAATGGAGGGTCCTCCCACAGGGAATGTTGAATAGCCCAACCCTGTGTCAATATTTTGTACAACAACCATTGGAAGTAATACGTAAAAAAATTCCTAAATCTATAATTTATCATTATATGGATGATATTTTACTAGCTGACTCAAATGCAGGTATTTTATAAAGAATGTTTGAAGAAGTAAAGAAAATTTTGCCTTGCTGGGGATTACAAATTGCTCCTGAAAAGAT
>CABHPR010122435.1:0-16049 GCA_902168415.1 Peromyscus melanophrys
TTGACTGACAACTGACACAATTACCTTGAACATGGATTTGTCAGCAAAGCTGCTTCTTGAACTATTGTCGCAGCAGGCCAGTCACCTCAAACACCCCACAGTGGCTTGGAAGTAACTCCTCGGTGGGCAAGACAAGCCTCGGTGAACTCTACACAACCCACTCATCTTGAACAGGAGTGAGATATCCCCCAGAATATCACTAATCACCCGTGATTAGTGCAATGAGAGGCTTGTGGGTGGAGCTAATGGGGGGAGGGGATTTATGATTGGTTCTTGTATAGTGCTAGTGACGGGTGGAACTGGAGCCCTACACATATCAGACTGTGATTGGTGGAATTCCAACGTGTAATGCTCCTCTTCTGGCTATCGAAGCGGGCTGTTTTCAATCTGGTTGGATCCAGCCTGGAGTTTTCTTTCCTATGTACTGTCCCATGGTGTTACCACACTAGGCACTAGTCAAGGCTTCCGTGAAGTGGTCTTTTTATTGTTTATTGTTGGGTAGTGATCATTATTACTTTACGGTTGGTGGGAGCTGAGTTAGTTAAAGAACAGAAGAGCTCCTGGTGCTTTTACCTAGACCCACCCAGCAGCTTTCAAAGCTTCTGGAAGCAGAAACTTGAGAGCTGAAACCCTAGAGGACAAGAACCGTAAGCCCTGGTTCCTGGAAGGGTTCTTCTTCTTCTTCTTCTTCTTCTTCTTCTTCTTCTTCTTCTTCTTCTTCTTCTTCTTCTTCTTCTTCGAGACAGGGTTTCTCCGTTTAGCTTTTGGAGCCTATCCTGGAACTCACTCTGTGGACCAGACTGGCCTCGAACTCACAGAGATCCGCCTGCCTCTGCCTCCCAAGTGCTAGGATTAAAGGCGTGCACCACCACCGCCCGGCCCTGGAAGGGTTCTTAAGAACTATCAAAGCTTAAGAGCTGAGTGTCTCAGTCCCCAGAGCTTGTGACATGAGCTGCTGGCAGCTGGGCTGTGGACACTCAAAGCCCAGAGCACCATGTCTCTGACCGGAGCACCAACCCCCTCTTCTCCATTAGTCCCGATGGAATGGCCTGTTGCAAAGATTCAAGTTCACTCCCCTAAGCAGGTGTCTGGGATGGCAAGACCTCTGACATGCAGACACTCAGGGCTGAATTTATTTATTGATATTACAGCTATTTATTCTCATCATGGTTTAACATCATCCTCTAGATTTAACATATTTTTTTTCCTTTCAAGGCTTACATTGTCTGTTATCCAATGCCTAAAGCTCATTTGCTTTCTGCCCATTGTTCAGTTTTACAGCTGGCTATAGTGGGAGGGCCCGTCTCAGGCCTCCCACTTCCCCATGAAGCATCCTGTTTACAAATCTACTTTCCGATGTATCATAGACATATTGTAATACAGATCAGTAATGGTTTTTCTGTCAGACAAATTGTGCTTGCTCATGTCTTACACCAGGAATGCCACTTAAACATCTACAAAGGCTGGGTAAGGAACAGAAGTGAATAAACAGGCACATGTGGGATTTTGTGGACCTGCAAAGCATGTGCCTGGCTTAAACAGAACCTGCATTCAGCTCCAAGCAAATGCTACTGTGTAGAAATACGCACCTGGCCCTGCACACCCGGCTATTGTAGTGTAAGCAGAGTTCCCAGGCAGTAGTGCCTCCTTCTTAGAGAATCTCAGCTGAAGTCCATTTCCCTCATCCATCCAGATATATTGATCTCTGTTCTGACCCTTGCTTTATGCTAACTTCACCAAGGTATCACCACCGTCTGTTGGTCTGACAGTAACTGAATTCCACTCTGGGTTCCAGCTCGGGGAGATGTATCCCCCCCCCACACACAGAGCTCATGCAGAACAGAATAACTCAGATCGTGTTGATCCCTTCACCATACTGTGGATTGGTAGGTAGAGCTGAGGGTCTTTAGACTAATTTCTTCAATTCATAGTCTTTGTTCTATTAGTTCATTGCGTTATCATCCAGGTTTTGTCAGCAAAATATTTTTAGTGATGATTATTCTCTTTCTTGCTGATTCTAATTTACAAATTATGTGTGTTCTTAATTACCCCCCCATACTCACAATTTCCTACCCCATACTCTGTTTTATGTTCTTTGAGCTCCTCCTGAATTTTGAAATCAATTCTTGCTAATTTGTTCTAGAGAACAAAACAATTATGAGGAAATTCCTTCAATTCTTTGTGGCATTTTTTTGGCACTGATAAACTGTAGACACAGTGCCCGGGACCTATGGTACACTAGGAGCCTAGAAAACTGAATTTTTTATTTGTTTTGAAGTCATAAAAAGAAGTAACATCGTATATAATATTGTGTGTACTGGATTATGTTAATCTTTATCCTAATGAGTTCATAAATATGTCTTTTTAATTTTTTTTAATGAGGGAAGGGCCCCTGAAAAGACTGAAGTTTCTAGAGATCACAAAACGATGATGCAATCACGACTTAATACAATTAACCTTAGTTTCTTGCTATCATCTATTTCCTTGGTCATATGAATTCCCTCAGCTACACCAAAATGATCCTTTTGTAGTTTGTGAGTGTAAGGATCCAAACAGCCTGGCAAGTTCAGTTTGGCTGTCCTGACTATTGAATTTCCTGGCCAGCCTCCTCCTCTCCCTAGCTTCTCGGCACTGACCTGTTGCAATATCGAGTTAACTTCTCTGTTGTCTTCTTGCCTATATTCATCTTTTTTTTTCTTTCTTTTTTTGGAAGTTTATTTAAATTAACATAGAAGGTAACTCAGTTTCCCTGACAGTTTTGCACATACTTAGTTTGGTTGGTGTAGCTGAAGTTTCAGAGAAACCTCGGGCGACTGTCCAGGCAGCTGGCTGTTTCTGTCAACTCACATTTTTTTTTTTTTTTGGAAGCCACTTGCGTGCACTTCCTGTTTTATTAGGTAATATTATTTCCTTCTTGGGTCTCTGAGGGAGTTGAAGATTAGATAGTTATGGCTATAGTTAAAGATTAGATAGTTATAGTTTTCCTTGTTAAGAATTTCAGAAAAGAAACTCACTAAAGAGGTGTAAGTGTATAAATTTGAAAGACATGATAAGATAGTTCTTTGTTAGTAATATAAGTTAGGATAGAAAGTAAATCAGGTGCATTTTGGACTTAACAAAATAGGATAGATAATGAAATATTTTCTCTGAGTTTGTCAAATGCAAATGGACTAGACATTGTTTAGGTATTTATTGCTTGTATTTATTGTGTATAGTTACTGTATTTATTGTATTTAGTTTTTATTATATTATAATTTTTTCCTTTTTTCTTTTTATTAGAATAATAGGGGGAAATGTGGTGATATTTTAATTATGCTGAAATGTGATTTTATTTGTATGTTAATAAATAAAGTTTGCCTGGAGAGCAGAGGTTATTATCGAGCCAGGACAGAAGTCAGGTGGTGGTAGCCCATGCCCTTAATGTGATCACATGACAGGCAGAGTCTCTGTGTGGTGAAGGACACAGCCAGGTGTGGTGACACAAACCTTTAATCCCAGTACTAACCATAGAGACCTGGAGGTCTGTATAGACAGGCAGTGATAAGGAAGTCATGTGGTTGGGTTTAGAGCCAATGAGAAGGCAGAACAGAAAGGCAATAAAAACACAAGTCAGACAGGAAAAAACTCTCTCTCAGAGGAGGACAGCAGCAAGTGGTAAGAGAAGTTGGTCTTGGCTCTTCGCTAGTGCTCTGATCTCTGGACTTTTTAACTCTGTATTTGGCTCTGTGTGTCTTATTTAATAAGACTGTTTAGAAATTCATCTACAGGTTGGATTGCCTCCCACTCTTCTCCCTCCTCTCCCTGGGCCCCTTCCACTCACATGCTTCCTACCTCTATTTTCACATTACAGGTGTTTGCATCACCCTCCTTGTTCAGAGGGGCCTTTGAATCATTTGTCTTCTGGTGGAATCCAATCAGCTTTTCTGGTTTTGTCCAAAATCTCAGTCTTCCTGGACAGCCCAAATCAACCAATCTAGAAGGAAGAAAAGGTAGTTCTCCCCTTGCCTTAAACATATAAAATCCCAAACTCTCCAGAGGGGAACACAGACTCAGTTCAAACGCCTTCTGTGGAGCCCGTCTCTTTGATGTGCTGTGTGCTCTGTGTGTACCTTTGCTTCCAACTAAACTCAGCTGTGTGTTGTGATTGCAGTTTTTCTCCCCTTTAATCCATTACTCAACAACACCAACACCAAATCTCTCCCTATCCAAAACTCATAGACTGTAACATGTATGTGAGAGAAAACATGTGGTATTTGTCTATCTGATCCAGAGTTATATTTATGTATGTATATACATATATATTTATGTGTGTACATGTGTATATTTATGACTGTACACAGGTACATGTGTGTACATGTGTGTATTTATGACTGTGCACAGGTGCATGTGTGTACATGTGTATATTTATGACTGCATACATATGTGTACATGTGTATATTTATAACTGTATACATGTGCATGTGTGTACATGTGTATATTTATGACTGTATACAGGTATATAGATACCGTAAAAAATACATGTGCTTTGATGGGTACAGTAGCCAAGAGTTCCATGGTGGTTTGAATAGGTATGGCACCCATACACTCATATGTCTGAAACATTGTTGAAACTGTGATAGACTATGGGGACTTTTGAAGTTGGACTAAAGGCATTTTGCATTATGTTATGGCTATAAGCCTATGGGAGTGGAATGTAGTGGTTTGAATAGGTGTGGCCCCCATGTATACTCATGTGTTTGGCCCATAGAGGTATTTGTGTTTGGCACTATTAGGAGTTGTGGCATTGTTGGAGTAGATGTGGCCCTGGAGGAAGTGTGTCACTGTGGAGGCAGGCTTCAAGGTCTCATATATGCTCAAGCCACGCCCAGTGTGACAGCTCACTTCCTGCTGTCTGTAGATCAAAATGTAGAACTCTCAGCTCCTTCTCCAGCACCATGTCTGCTGTATGTTATCATGTCCCACAATGGTGATAATGGACTAAACCTCTGAAACTGTAAGCCAGTCCCCATTAAATGTTTTTCCTTTATTAGAGTTGCTGTGGTCATGGTGTCTCTTCACAGCAACAGAAACACAAACTAAGACAAGGACCTAAACATATAGCAACTTCAAAAAGCATATAGGGAAATGGTAACAGTAGATGAATATGGGAACAGAACAGTGTGGGGGTGGGGGAGGAAAAAGCTGTCCTAGGGATGAGCAACCATCATACCCAAGAGAACATTCTCTACTGCAAGAGAATATTCTGGGGGTGGCTGTATTGCTGGATCACACACTGCGTGCCACCACTGAAGAGTTTCACCTCAAGATGCAAACTGTGAGGATGGTCAGTATGGGAACATGTAAAGTGGCCTACCACAAGCATGGAGGTGAATATCAAATAGTACAGGCTTTCTGGGAGCTATGACAATGCTACATAAGCATCAAGGAGTCAGAAAAGGTACGGCTTGTTTGCCCAGTCTTTTCAAAAGCCTGGTATGGTCTGTGAAGAAGCCAGATGACTCCTGAAGAATAGTTGTGGATTGTAGAGAGATAGATAAAATGCTTTCCCCATCCACACCACTGTGCTCACCACTGCTCTTGTGGCTGAGCAACTGATAACAAACAATGGGGTTTCTCTGTGTTGCATTAGACCTTGCTAATGTATTGTTTAATATTCCTTTATCTGATGGATCCCAAAACCAATCTGCATTCATTTGGGTGAGTCAACAGTGGACCCGCAGAGTACTAGCTCAAGGTTAACTTCACAGCCACACTACTTGTCATATGATAGTCCAGGGCCTGTTATCCTACCTGCACTCTGTAAAAGAGTCTCATTACATAGATGACATCCTAACTTCTGAGTGTTACACAGATCTATAAAAGCATCTAAAAGACATAGAGGTCCACTTAAATGAATGAGGATGAGAGCTGAATCCACACAAGAGTTGGGCATGGGAAAGAAATTTACTGTCTTTACTATCAAAGAGACAAAGTTTCATTGAAGGGCTGGAGAGATAGCTCAGTGGTTAATAGCATGTACTGCTCTTCCAAAAGACCTGAGATCAATTATCAGCACACACATCAGGCAGCTTACAAGGGCTGAAACCTTCTCATGGCCTCAGTGGGCACCTGTACTCACACGCACATATCCACCAATAAATACACACACACACACACACACACACACACACACACACACACACACTTAAAATAAATAAACTTATAATTTTTTAAAATTGCAAAGAAGCCATGTGACAAAAATTAAAAGTCCTCTGGGGTCAGCACTGTCTAAAGATGAGAGTGTTATCCTGCTTTCAGAAGTCTGAGGCAACATATTTTCAATCAAACTTGTCTAACTGACAGTTGTTTATATGGCCTTTAAAAAGTACTGACTGTGTCATCATCATTACCATCTCACCAGGCTGTTAAAACTAGGGCACAGTCAAAGCTGGCTTTGTATGGAGCCATGAGCTAAGAATAAATGTTAAATTTTCACAAGTAAAATATAAACAAGAACTATTCAGCTTTTAGAGTGAACAGTTACTCATAAGGTTAAGCCTAAGATATTTAAGCAATATAAGGCCCTTTGCAGAGAGAGTTTGTCAACCCAATGAGCTTACATTTCTTAGGCTAATTTCTTATATACTCTAACCTGTGAAGGACTGGGTGGGCCTTACTTTCATAATAGTAGATCAATAGTATCAGTAGCTAACTCTTAGAGAGTATTAGTGGTAAACCAATCATTGACCAAAGTAAACTTTATAATTCAATCATTTGAAAAAAGTTATAAGCCACATGCTTTTTACCATCATTCAGATGAGAAAATTGGGCCATAAATTAGATATCAAAAATCAAACATATGCAGGATTCTTTTAGCTAGCCTGGGTTTTCTGTTTTTCCAAATGAAGTTAAGTATTATTCTTTCCAGGTCTGTGAAGAATTGTGTTGGGATTTTGATGGGGATTGCGTTGAATCTGTAGATTGCTTTTGGTAAGATTGCTATTTTTACTATGTTAATCCTACCAGCTTCTGGAGGCATCACCATCCCTGACATCAAGCTCTACTATAGAGCTATAATAATAAAAACTGCTTGGTATTGGCATAAAAACCAACATGTGGACCAATGGAATTGAAGACCCTGCCATTAACCAACACACCTATGAACACCTGATTTTTTACAAAAAAGCCAAAACTGTACAATGGAAAAAAGAAACATCTTCAACAAATGGTGCTGGCATAACTGGACATCAACATGTAGAAGATTGCAAATAGATCCATATTTATCACCATGCACAAAACTCAAGTCCAAGTAGATCAAAGACCTCAACATAAAACCAGTTACACTGAACCTGATAGAAAAGAAAGTAGGAAATAGTCTTGAACACATTGGCACAGGAGACCATTTCCTAAATATAACACCAGTAGCACAGACACTAAGAGCAACAATTAATAAATGGGACCTCCTGAAACTGAGAAGCTTCTGTAAGGCAAAGGACACAGTAAATAAGACAAAACAACAGCCTACAGAATGGGAAAAGATTTTCACCAACCCCACATCTAACAGAGGGCTGATATCCAAAATATATAAAGAACTCAAGAAACCAGACATCAAAATAACGAACAATCCAATGAAAAAATGGGCTATAGAGCTAAATGGAGAATTCTCAAAGGAAGAATTTCAAATGGCTGAAAGACATTTAAGGAATTGCTCAGCATCCTTAGTCATCAGGGAGATGCAAATCAAAACGACTCTGAGATACCATCTTACACTTGTCAGAATGGCTAAGAGCAAAAGCACTGCAGACAGTTTATGTTGGAGAGAATGTGGAGCAAGGGGAACACTCCTCCACTGTTGGTGGGAGTGCAAACTTATACAACTACTTTGGAAATCAGTGTGGCCGCTTCTCAGAAAATTGGAAATCAATCTTCCTCAAGACCAAGCTATACCACTCTTGGGCATATACTCAAGGAATGCTCAATCATACCACAAGGACACATGCTCAACTATGTTCACAGCAGCATTATTTGTAATAGCCAGAACCTGAAAACAACCTAGATGCCCCTCAACTGAAGAATGGATTAAGAAAATGTGGTACATATACACAATGGATTACTACTCAGCAGAAAAAAACAATGGCATCATGAAATTTGCAGGCAAATGGATGGAACTAGAAAATATCATCCTGAGTGAGGTAACCCAGACTCAGAAGGACAAACATGGTATGTACTCACTCATAAGTGTATACTAGATGTAAAGCAAAGGATAACCAGACAACAACCCACAACTCCAGAGAAGCTAGCTAACAAGGAAGACCCAAAGAGGGATGCATGGATTGCCCTGGGAAGGGGAAATAGATGAGATCTCCATGAGTAAACTGGGGGTGAGGGGTGGGCAATGGAAAGTAGGGGATAGGGAGTGGGAACATAAGGGAAAAGGATGGTTGAGCTGGAACAGGGATGGAGTGAGAAAGCAATAAAAGAGATACCATGATAGAGGGAGCTATGGGGACAGAGAAACCCAGTACTAGGGAAGTTGCCAGGAATCCCCAAGGATGACCCCAGCTTGGACTACTAGAAATAGTGGAGAGGGTTCCTGAACTGAACTTAGCTTACCCCAGTGATCAGACCGGTGAATACCCTAACTGTCATCACAGAGCTTTTCTCCAGTGACTGATGGAAGCAGATACAGAGATTCACAACCAAACACCAGGCAGAGCTCCAGGAGTCCAGTCAGGGAGAGACAAGAGGGATTCTATGAGCAAGTGCATCAGGATCATGATGGGGAAACCTGCAGAGATGACCAAACCAAACTAGTGGGAACTCATGAAAGTTGGATCAATGGCTGTGGAGACCACATGAGACTGGGCTAGGCCCTCTGCATGGTGAGATAGTTGTGTAGCTTGATCTGCTTGAGGGCCCCCTTGGCGGTAGGATCAGAACTCATCCCTGGTGCATGAGTGGGCTTTTTGGAGCCCACTACCTATGATGGGACACCTCGTGCAGCCTTGAAGCAGGGGGAAGAGCTTGGACTTGCCTCTACTGAATGTGCCTCCCCATGGGAGGCCCTTGCCTTCTTATGGGGGGGGGAGTGGAGGGTGGGTTGGGAGGGGGAGGCTGGGGAGATGAGAGGAGGGAAGAAGGGGATCTATGATTGGTGTGTAAAATGAATGAAAAAAATTTAATAAAAAAAAAGAAGATAAAGAAAGATGGCTAGAAACTAAATCAAGCTAAGGCCAGGCATTCATAATTTTAAAAAAATTAAACATATGCATAATACCACTAAACTATATATTCTCTGCCTTCTTTGGGGGAGATTATTAGACATTTTTTTTAGATTTCATTATGGATTTTTATGTAAATAAAAATGAGGACATGACCTCATTCATTACAAGGGATGATTGAGGAGAAGGGTTGTATTGTAGACATGAAGGAGAGAAAAGCTAGAGGCATCTGAAAGTGTCCAGATGAGACTCAACTGGGCATGAGAGGGAGAGGAAGAGGTGTTGGGGGCAAGTGGACCAAGAGGCCAAGAAAGCATGTGGCCAAAATGGCTAGGTTCATATAGGAAAGAGAAGCTGGGCAAAAGCAGGCAGACCATCTAAAAGTGTAAATACAAAGACATCTGAGGGTAAAGCAGCTTGGGCCTCCCTTGCTTTGCTTCCTCCTCAACCTGTGTCTATTGCTTTTCCTGAACATAGGTGTGGTGGTTTGAAAGAAAATGGCCCCCAAAGGGAGTGCACTATTAGGAGGTGTGGCCTTGCTGGAGGAAGTGTGTCACTGTTGATAGGAATTCCAACCACGCCTCCATGGTCGTGCACGCCCAGCAGGACACTTAGTCATTTCCACCTAGTCATTTCCAGGTCATATGTCCTACTCCTACGTAGGCTGTGTGGTCGCATAATTGTGCAGCATGACCACGTGATCTATGCGCATGCGTAGAATAGCTACGTGGGCCTGTGTGAACAGGTGCAAGCTGGCCCTTAAAAGACAGGCCCCATGTTCCCCCACCCCCTTCACACACGTGTCCTTTCAGCAGTCCTGATCACGTCTATCCCTTTCTCCTTGTCTTAATAAAACTCTTGTTAGAGGATTCTGTCGTGTTTCAAGACTTTTCCTTGCAGGGTAAGGCACTGCTAAAAGCCATCAACTGTAGGGGTGGGCTTTAAGGTCTCTTTTTCTCAAGCTTCCCTCAATGTGACAGTCAGTCAACTTCCTGTTGCCTCTAAGTCAAGATGTAGTACTCTCAGCTCCAGCACCACATTTGCCTGCACACTGCCATGCTCCTTGTTAGAAACTTCTTTATGATTTATTAAAATGAAGAATCCCATGCACAAATATTAAAGAACAAAAGAGGAGCCCTGAACCAAATCAAAAGCCACTGCCAACACTGCCATTGATTGTTTCCAAGCTTGAAAAGGCCATACACTTCTCCACTCTGCCTTTTCTCTTGGTCACGTCCATTCCTAATGAAAACCCTGCCTCTTGAACCAAAACACTCCTCTCAATTGGCTAGTGGACAGGTGACAGAATTCCCATAACATTTCCCACTTTTTGTCTAATTAAGAAGGAAAGGTTCTAACTCTAACATAGTAAAACTATATACAATAAGAATTATTATCAAATATTGTCCAAATAAAATAGAAAGGTAATAAACTCAACAAAAATGAAACTATATACTAGAACAATTATCAAGTAAGAAATACATTCTCAATGTCCAGTCCATGAGTAATTGGCAAATTTATAGAGATTACTCCATTAGCCATCCTCTCCTGCAGAGTTCAAAGTTATGCCTTTTGCCAAGATTCAGGAGAACTGCAACTGTCTAGTCTTCAATCCCATCAAATACCTAAGAAGGAAATAATATTACCTGAGTAAGCAGGAAGTGCAAGCAAGCAACTTCCAAAAAAATGTGAGAAATGACAGAAACAGCTGGCTGCCTGGGCAGTCACCAATGGTTCCTCTGCAATGCTGAGGCATCCAGCTTTGGCCTACAGGCCTAGAATATCTGACAACCTTTTTCAGAAGCAGGAAAATTTGAAGGACTGTCCCACCTTGTCAGAGTTCGACAGTCACCTTTCTTTGTGTCCTGCTTGTCCAGTTTGATCAGCATACTGTCAGCAGTCAAGGAAAGGGCAGTTTCTTGCCCTAATGCTAGCTTATGCCACAAAGAAAGCCAACTCCATATGGAGTTTCTTCATTGCCCGTCATCCTCTTTAGAAGTAAATCAGTGCTGCCGGGAGCAGATGTGTCTCATGTCGAGAAAAGTCTAAGATATTAAAATAATGAGATTAATCCATGGAGTCTATTTAATGATCAAAGGAATTTATTTGGGGGTTAACTCATAAGACAGAATAAAGGAATTTGTCGCAGGATCCTGGAAGGGTGAGGCATGGTCTAATGCATTTCTCTGGCGAGCTCTGCCCTGGTCCTGCTGTGGATATCATTCTGTGTAAATAAAACACTGATTGGCCAGTGGCCAGGCAGGAAGTATAGGTGGGACAAGGAGAGAGGAGAATTCTGGGAAGTGAAAGGCTGAGTGGGAGAGACACTGCCAGCCACCGCCATGACAAGCAGCATGTGAAGATGCCGGTAAGCCACGAGCCACATGGCAAGGTATAGATTTATAAAAAATGGATTAATTTAAGATATAAGAACAGTTAGCAAGAAGCCTGCCACGCCATATAGTTTGTAAGCAATATAAGTCTCTGTGTTTACTTGGTTGGGTCTGAGCTGCTGTGGGACTGGCCAGTGACAGAGATTTGTCCTGACTGTGGGTCAGGCAGGAAAACTCTAGCTACATGGTCCATACCAGCATCCAAAACCATGAGGTAGCAAATAGAGAGAGCATACATGCATCCCAGGTCTTAAGGGTCCCCCAGCGGCTACTCCCTAGGGGCATGTACCTCAAGGTCATAGGCAGGTGTAACATCTACCTGCTACCTCATTAGGGGCGGTGCTTCAGGGCATGGCTCAAACACCACCCACTACATTAAAACATTTTAAGTGCAATATTCCATAAGTCTTTGAGTTGTTTGAAGATTACCTATCTGAACTACATCTCTGTATACCTAGAAAACCTAACATGACTATAAATTTGATAGTTATGGGTGACTGTTAACCTGTATTTCTTTATTATCCTAAATAGCTTTTAAGGACTAAAACTCACATTGCATAAACAAACAAGCTGTATAGGTAACACCTTAAGCAAAAATAGAAACAGATGTACAGAATAACCTTAAATTTGTAACAATATACAAAAACATCTTAAACAGAAGTAGAAACATATATACAGTATAACAAAAATAACCTTAAATTTGTATCAATATATGAAAAATACATACCAGTGTATTTAAAACTTTTTTTAGTTTGAAAATAGATTAAATAAAGTAGATTCAATAACCTACCTTTTTATCCTATCATATCTCTCCCCCACTTTTTTTTTAAATCATACCCAATAACAACTTGTAACCAATCCCCTTACAGATGACAAATATGCACAACCCAGTGAAAGACCAAAAAATCCACCTCTGTTGTGGGAATTCATTCTGTTCAGCCAACAGCTTTGGGGTAACAAGCCCTAGGGCATGGCCTTGCCTGCATATGTGACCACTTAAGAGCAGAGCAGTAGTGGTCGTGCATTCTCTTGGGTGGCCAGGACCAGATCAAGCCTCCAGGAGCAGCTTGCGGTTGGTCTCCATTGTCCTTGGACAGAACAGAGGCAGCTGGATCAGCAGGATCCGCAGTGGTGTCCACCTTGGTCTGTATTAGTGAGTTTATATTTCCATTGTACCCCTTAATAAATTATCAAAAAGACTTTTGTGGGTTCACACTTCACGTGGCACCCCAATGTGTGTGTGGGGGCATCCCCATGGCCCCAGTGACCTCTTGAGCACCCACCTGTCCACACAGGCTAGCTTAATAGCCCCCACCCCCCACCCCTGCTTGTGGTAGCTCCGCAGCCTGCCCACAAGGCCAGTGGCTAGCTGCATGGAGCTGTGGGCCCTTCTGCAGCCCAGCTGGAGCCGCATACTCTGCCCCACAGCCGGGCTGTGCTCCCAGCTCCCAGTTCGGCTCAGCCCACCCGATTTTTTAAAATCCCCACTCCTAACTTGGAACTGCACCTGTAGCAGACTGGCCTAAAGCATCGGTGTTCCCTGCCTCCTCTCTGGCCCCAGTGCATCCCTCCAGCATTCCAGCCACATGTGCCTGCGTGAACCAGTGCCCAGTGCACGGCCTGCTGGCCACCCGCACATCCCCAAGTCCCGCTTAGGCATAGCCCTGCCCCTCTCGGCCTTGCATTCACACCGGTGACTTCCTGCCAGTGTTTTAAATGCCCACGCCAGCTGCTGGCCACATACTATAAGCTCTGGTTATAAAATTCCCGCTTTGAGCTGTCTGCACATGCCCCTGAGCCTTTGAGCTCACACAACGGCACCCGCGAGCATGTGCCCACGTGTGCCAGCACTCCCTAAGCACCTGCTTTGCAGTCTGGGCACGGCATTGTTCTGCTCTGCTTAAGCACCAGGTCAGAGTTTTCTCCTGCCTTTGGAGCACCCGCCCAGCCTGAGGACTGCCAATGGCTCTCTCTCTCTAACCAGATTTGTTCAGTGTATTGCATCATCGCTGTTGTGGTCTCTGCAACTCTGCCTAGTACTCGCGGCCGGTATCAGGTTTGCTTGGATGAGTCTTTAATTCACAGGAGCCCACTCTAGGAGCCTGAGTCAGCGTGAGCCGACCTGCTTTGGTGCCACATCTGTAACACCTGCTGGCCAAACATCGTTATTGCATCTTAAAATCCTCCCGCGAACCAGCCATCCAAATCTGCAGGTCAATCAAGAGTATTACACCTATGACAGTCTTCCGAGGATTTTAATTGAGGTAATAACTTTACACTTTTAGACTGATAAATAAGTAAATAAATAATAAATAAATAAATGTTTACAGTTTGTAAACCCCTTCCATGCCAATGGCGGGAAATATCACTTAGCAGGAAATTAGACACCTGCTTATTTCTGCTATGGACAAGATGAGAGATTAGAAAACCTAGCTGGGATGTATACATTTTTAGCTATAATTTCTATTAGCCTGGCAATTTGTATCTTATCGCTAAAAAATGGTTTGATAACAGTGCCAAAAACGACTGAAATGATACGGACTTTGCAGAATTGTTATGAGAAATTGGCAGGTAGAATATTGGCTTTGGAAGGCAATATGTACACCATACAGATGCTCACTAAGGATGATGGTGTAGCCTTGACAGATAGGATGAAAGTTTTAGAGGTATTTACATAAACCATGAAAAATGGTTATGAAAAATTGTCAGGACAAACACTAGCTTTGGAGAGTAATTTGCAAGGCATACAGATAGTCACTAAAGACGACAAGGCAGCCTTGGTAGATAAGATAAAAGCTTTCGAATTATATATGAATGACAAGAACAAGAAACTGATTTAATGAAGGCTTTGGAAGCACTCACTGTTCAGGAGGTTCGGACCCCACAAAAGGAAATTACCAATAGATTCCAAGCCTTTAGAAGAACTTATTAAAATGGATTTAAAAAAAAAAAAAGAGTGTTCAGATACAGACGAAAGAAGTTAGAAGGGAATCAACCTCACCATTACCTTACAGAGTTAGAGATGAACTGCCTATTCATCTGACATGATTTATCCTGTTACTGTTTGTGAAAGGTCAGCAAATAACAATTATCACAAAGGATATGCACACTGGAAATGAGAACCTATACATATGAGAGATTTAAAAGATATTAAGGAAGCAATAATTTCCTATGGTATACATTCAGCATATGTGAGGCAGAATAGGTGGTCTTCTAGGAATAGAATCACTCCAAATGATTGGGATCAATTAGTCTCAACATTATTAGAATATGGTCCTCAGTTAGAATGGAAAATCTGGTTGAGAGAAGACGCTAAGGCCCTTGAATAGCAAAGTAAGATTAGAGGTTTTAAGATTTCCCAAGATCAAATACTTGGCAAGGGCCATTTTGCTGATGTAAATAATCAGGCTACCATTGATGAGCATACCTTGTCCCTATGCCATACAGCAGCCTTAGCTGCTTGGGATAAGCGTCAAGAATCAGGAAAAATCAATGAGCCATTTACTAAAGTCATACAAAGTGCTCAAAAGAACACACTTCACTGACTTTTTGCAAAGACTGACTGAAGCTGTAAATAAAGTGATATCAGATCCAGAAGTTAGATGAGTACTAGTTGAATCTTTGGATTTTGAAAATGCTAATTAAGAATGCAAAAAGATAATTGGGCCTTTAAAGGTCAGATCAGCACCCATAGAAGAATGGATTCAACACATAGTCAATATTGAATCTCTTGAATATAATGATGAGGCTTGGATAGGAGAGGCAATTTCCAAAGGTCTGAAGAAACATCAAAACATCAAGTATTTTAATTGTGGCAAATCAGGCCATCTAAGAAAAAAATTGTAGACAGGATCTTCCTAGAAAAAAACGTTTATTTTAGGAATGACCCAAATAGAAGGCCCAAACCTTCTGGATTATGCAGAAGATGTGGCAAAGGCAGACATTGGACCAATGAATGCAGATCAATAGGAGACAAACAAGGCAACCTTTTACCATTGGGAAACTCCTCAGAGGGCCTCTCACAGGCCCCCAAGTCAAACATGGTCCAGTCATTCCCAGAATTTCCTTCATTTTCTATGAAGGAAACTCCTCCCCAGAACAATTAGAGGATCCAGTACCTATTGTAAAAAAAAAAAAAAAAATACTGCTCTGGATGATAGAACAGCTTTACAAAATGAATCAAAAATTCCAGGAGAAGCCATAAAACAAATATTTTGGCAGACTTCTATAAATAATCAAAGACCAAAGCTAAGGGTACAAATAAATAATGTCATAATTGAGGGTCTATTGGACATAGGGGCAGATGTGACCATAATTACAACAGAATCATGGCATCCAAATTGGCCTCTTCAGGGGGTAGGTATTCAGTTCCTAGAAATTGGAACCCTATCTCAGGTAAAACAAAGCATAAAATAGGTTGAATGTATAGGGCCAGAAGAAGAACAGAGAGGAAAAT
>CABHPR010122436.1:4451-19815 GCA_902168415.1 Peromyscus melanophrys
TGTGTGTGTGTGTGTGTGTGTGTGTGTGTGTGTGTGTGTGTGTGTGTTTCAGGCTGTATTTTAGCATGTATTGAAATGTTTAAGTTGCAGACACATCCACGGATTTCTCTCAATAATGCTCTTTATTGGAAGGTAGGACTCCAAGAGAATAGATAGAAGGCATATGAGAGGAATAAATCTGTGAATTATGAATATTTAATAAATGAGACTTTGAAATTGTGCTTACAAGAAAAATCAATGGTGAAATAAAGAGAGCAGCAGCCTGTGCAGTTGCTCCTTGGTGAATGCTTGACGGTGGGCGGAGCAGAGGCTGCCTCTGTGGGCGTGGCTAAGCTTCCCTCTGTGAGTGCAGCTCAGGCTGCTTCTATGGGTGTGGCTGAGGCTGCCTTTGTCTCTGCCTGCTTCAGTGAGGGGTCCTTAAGGTGCTGAGCCTTGGTGGTCCTGGCCACAGGCAACAACCTGCTGGAGCTGTCCTCATGTACCCAGCGATTTCCTGGGTCTGAGGCTTGTTGGTCCTTTTTTTGTGTCTATGGGTTCTTGGTTAGTGTTCTTGGATGGTGAAGTCCTCTGTTGCAGAAATTTCAGTTTGCAGCTGATTTGTTTAGACCTAGTCCTTATGGTATAGTATACCAGGAGGCTGTGAAACAGCATCAGCCAGCAAGAGACTCAACTCCACACAAGTTTCCCATGCATGGCCGTGGCTGACATGAAATCATTGATTCCTTAGCATGCCTTCATCTACTTAAATTTATTCATATTCATTTTTGGATGTTTTATAATTATTTCTAGCAAACTGTTAAAACATACAGAAGTTGGAATTTAAAAACACAAGACAGTAAAAGGAAATTAATTACATAGAGATTAAAAGAATGAGAGAGACAAAAATCAATATTTAATTTTTAATTTCAAGGCAGCTATGGCAAGTGCAAGAAGTTGGCCATTTACCACACTCCCATCAGCAGACAGCCGCTACTTCCAACTTTCTCTTGAATGTCACCTTTTCTCTTTGCGTTAAATATGCAAATATTTAATAAATAAAATTTAAGATGAAGGAAAATAAAGTTTAAGATGAGGCTTTATGAATCACATAGTAATGAAAAATGGTAATACTCTGAACAGCAGAATGTAAAACTGTGAAAGAAAATTCTGAGCAAATAGTTTTCTTTAAGGCATTCCTTTAGTTGAGCCCATGTCATGCAAGACAATCCGTAGCGGAAGTAGGAAAACTTGAGAAAAATTAACAACCCAATCAAAAGCTCTTTGTATCTCCTTCAACAAGATGGAGTTAGCTGCCTGTGTATTTGGTTGTTGTCTGGGTTAACCAGAAAGTACTGGGGTAGGATCTTCAGGAGGCCCTGGTCAGGCCTCATCCTGATATTAGAAATGCTTGTTGTAGAGGGAAGAATGAGTAAGGATTACAGGCCTGTGATGACTTGTGCCCACCAGCAGTTGGGAGCACAAGATGCCATTTCACTCTGAGGCACGGGACTAATTCAGCATAAAATGTCATTAGAACACTTTGTAATGCAGACAATTAGTCTAAAAGGGTGTGAAAACAACACCCCAGTGGAGACACACTGGAGGGAAAGACAGTGATGACTCCCCCAACTCACCCATGCAGCACTCCCCAACCCACCCATCCCCAGCACCCTCACCGCTATATGTATGCTGATTATATGTGTAATTTTGACCCACTAATATTATAATTCATGTGCTCAATTGGAGAGCTTTTCAAACCAATGCCACAGAATGGTAGCATGTATTGAGAAGATTAATCCCCACTAAATCAGGATTTACCTACATAATCCCCCCCACCAAAGGCTCCTAGTGTATATGGCAGTGATCCTCAAAATTCCATCAGAGGCCCTCAAGAAAGAACTTTCTGTTGAGTTCATCATCTATGTAAGCACCTTGATCCTAGCTGTCCTTAAATGTGTCCACACATGGAATGTTAAGTGCTGAAGCTGTTTACACTGGTCCCGCAGAAGGTCCTTTTGTTTTGTGTGGAATAGAGGCCAAGCAATTAGTAACAAGTCACTCATAAATTAGCAGCAAGGCAATAAAAAATAAGCAACATGTCAATCATGGTCATGTAACTTCCAACTTGAGCCAGAGACCTAACGATTCTTGCTTACTAATACACGATGTTAAGGGAAAGTCAAGGTACAAGGTAAATTATTCCATGCAAATGTTTCATGTCACAGTGTAGAGAGGAAGGGTAAGACACACAAGCCTGAAGCCAGTCTGCAGCTTAGTCTCTGGCAACATTGGGGCTAGAACTAGATAATTCTGTCTACATCAGTCTGAGACACCATCCATATGGGACCTTGCTTATTCATGAAGAAATTCCATTTCTTTCATATATCTGCATTTTTAGTTTTCTGCTCTATGCCTTCTCCTTGGAAAGTAAATTTAGAACAATGGCTAAAAGTCCTGGACAAGACTCAATAGGCATGTTACTTTTAACAAGATTCCTATAGCCTTAGGGACCCCTTCCCATCATCTATAGGGTGCTACTCCAAGAAGAGTCTCCCTGTTTCTCTCATAGTATCATTGGGAAGTGTGGTTGGTGGTTTGGATGAGAATGGCCCCATAGACTCATATGTTTGAATGCTTGGTCCCCATCAGTGGAACTGTTTGGGAAGGATTAGAAGGTGTAGGCTTGTTGGAGGAGGTATGTCACTGGGAGAGGCCTTTGAGGCATCAAAAGCCCACACCTGGCCCAGTCTCACTCTCTCCTTCTCTTCCTGCAACTTACAGATCTGATGTGAACTCCAGTCTCATTCTTGCCTGCCTGTCACCATTCTCCCATGATGAGTACACACTAACTCTCTGAAACTATAAGGAAGCCCACATTTAAATGCTTCCTTTTATAAGCTACCTTGGTCATGGTATTTTTTTCACTACAGTAGAACAGAAGCTAAAAATGGATGCCTCATGGTTTCTGGACATAAAGTCTTGGCACAGTTAACACTCAATTTTTCAATCAGGTATATTTGACTTATGAGACCAGTTGAAAACAAGTATCCAGATAGAATGTAATATTCCTTCCCAGTTTACCAACTCTGAATTGCTAAGATTATATTCTAACTCACCCAAAACTTTGTCTTAACTATTATGAGTTGGTAGCTCTTCTAGACCCTGGAGACAGCTGGCTTAGCAAAGCCAAGAAGAGCGAGCACTTGGCTCCCCCAACTTATCTTCACTGCAGGACTCACCTTCCCATTTTCAAAACTAAAGAAACAAAGGGGGAAAACTCACTTTTATGAGCAAAAATCTCTCAAAGTAACAGAAGGAAAGAAAGTTGAAAATATTCATGAAATCAGTACCTGCATGATTAAAAATAAACACAAATCGCATCTTTTTCAAAGTCTGTGTTACGCACAGCTGCTGTGGTTTTTTTCTGATCTCAGTTAATGAGTTTTTCTTTACCAGATTCAGACAAAGAAATTGAGAATGTCAAATATAGATTCCTATCAGTGAAAATTTAATAAACACCCCCTTTCATTCTCATATAGTTTTTAATTTTACCATCAATAGATTAAAATGTACAAAAACAACTTTTGTGAAAAAGTGTTCATTTATTTGATAACAGAGAAAACATGATATTTATTGTTGAAATAACAAAGGAAAAAACAGTAACTAGAAATTTCACAGGAACAATGTTCTTAAATAAAACTATACAAATGTCTTTACTAATTAGCAATCAGAGGATACTTGTGATGAATTGACATGATTTATTTTCTTTCCCTGTAAAAGTCACATGTAATTAAAGGTAGTGGTACCCATGACTTTTGAGTCAATCACCTGTCTGCACCAGGATGGTCAACTGCCTGTCAGCCCTTTCTTGTTCTAGTAGTTGCCCCTCAAGTTCATGAATTATCATATAACACCACCATTATTCAGATGGGGTCCAACTCTTCATACACCTCCCCAAAGTCAGAGTTATACCAATATTGTTTACTGTGTTTCATAACTGAGTTATACAGGGGTTTTGAACAGAGTGTAACTCATAGTTTAAAACGCCCAATTTGAGTTACACATCCAGAATGAATGAAAAATAACTGCTTTGAAATTGATGTCTGTGCACACCCAAGCACTTGAAAGGGCATAGTATGGAAGGAGAAGCAGGAAGCCATATTTCTCCTGAGAGCACTGATGAAGCACCAAGGGAAGGGTGTCATGTGGTAGTTGTATCCCAAGTGCACAGAGAGCCACCAGCATCTGCTCAGGGTTCAGGCGGGTGTAGGATGAGGTAATGGGCTCATCTGCAGAGCTCTCTGCATGGTCCCAAGCTGGCAGCACCCTAGTACTACATACTGGTAGAACACAGCGGCCCCCTTGGGATTGTTACCAGCAACCGATTTCAGGCTGGTCTAATTTAAACAGTGCAGGCTGCATTAAAAGCAATGTATTGGAAACTTGTTTTCTAAAGCATAGTGTATTTGATTGAATACATCCTGATATAATTTATGACATTTTTGTAAACACTTTAGGAAGATGTGAATTCTCTAAGGCAACTTCAGAGATGGTGAGAAAATGTAGGATGGATTAGTGACTAGTGGATTGCCCAGCTCCTGCCGATGGTTCTGGAAACTGCTGTACCAAGGTCTCATCTTCATTTTCTTCATTCTCAAGTTGTAGAATCACAGAGGAAGGACCATGCTGGGATGGTTTGGGAGGATTTTCCCAGAGAAATCTAAAAAGGAACTAATAGAGTGGCCATTCATAGGGTATGGAAATATTCTTTGGAAACAAGAAAATTATTCTGTGGATTGATAATTCTCTGGCTGTTTTCATTTAATTTTTGGTTCTCTTTTATTAAGAAGATTTGTTGATATGAATCAATATGATACCCTGAGCAGTTGTCAATTCATATGAATGGGTGTATTCTCACAAATTTGCATGGTTAATTATGGCAGCTGCAGAGAACATGGATAATGATTTAAAAATCATTGAAACTCGCTGATTTTTTTTAGCATTTTCAGAAAGAAACTTCAATAAAAAGGTGATTATTTGTCAAATAATATTTAAAGTAGTTCAAAATGCATATTTTGTTTTAAACACTTGAAAATGCTTAATCATTAAAGGTTTGTGGTTGAAAAAAATGCTGCATTTTTAACATGTGCTGTTGAGCTTTGTTTAAGTCAAGACAACTTCCCTGCAATAGTCTCAGATCTGATATATTATTTTTGAATAGCATCATGTGGCATAAGCTGATTGATGTCAACTCTAGAAAAATATATAATTGTATTGTTGACATTCTATATACACTTGCTCACATGCGAGGGAACCACCAAGGTGTTGATGGAATGTCTTACTTTCAAAGCACTTTAAACTGTTCTATTATCAGATAATTAGTAATTATTTTTATGATGAGGCTCTTTTTCTCCCCTTGGGTTGCTTTGTCCAGCCTCAAGATAAGGGCTTTCTCCTTGTCTTATTGTATCTTGTCTTGTCCTGTTTGGCTATCATCTTTTGGAGGCCTGCTCTTTTCTGAAGAGAAAATGGAAGGGGAGTGGATCTGGGGAAGAGGGGAAGTAGGTGGGGGCAGCTAGGAGGAGTGGAGGGAGGGGAAACTGTGGTTGGGATGTATTGTATGAGAGAAAAATCTATTTTCAATAAAAATAGAAAAAAAAGAATTGTCACTGCAGAAATACATAGATTATCAGTAGTTGGGAAAAAGTCATTTAAATATTCTGAGGAAGCAAATAATTATTATGAAAGATTTTATTTTTATTACCTAATCATTTGTTATTTTCACAACATTTTTGTAAGTGATTAAATGCAATTCAGTGCATTTATATTTTGAATATCCCAACAGGCAAAAACTATGTCTTTAATTTGGCCGCTCTCAAAAACAATGTGTTTGATATCGCTTTCTTCACCTAGCCAGACAACTAACGTTTGGGGGATAGGAGGAGTGATTTGATTTAAATCTGCTGTCTTTATAACAAAAGAGATTGGTGTAGGAAATATTTCCTGACATTGGACTTTCATTTAATAACAGAAGAGAGAGAGAGACTGTTGGACTGTTTCTGTGTGTCTCTGTGTGCCTGTGCCTGTGCCTGTGCGTGTGTGTGTGTGTGTGTGTGTGTCTGTGTGTGTGTGTTTGTGTGTGTGTGTGTGTGCTTATGTGAGTATGTGTGTCTGTCTGTGTTGTCTGTGTGTCTGTCTCTGCATGTGCGTGTGTGTGTACATGCTTGCATGTGTCTCTGTGTATATGTGCCTTTGTGTGTGCTGACTCACTAGCAGACCTGAGATACACACACACAGGCAGCACAATCTGTTAAGTGTATGAAAGATCATCTGGTGTCTTAGAACAAGCTACTTTATCTCAATTATGGCAAATTGGCTGGATTATAGATGTATAATATCTATTGACCTTGGAAGCTAATGGACGTTTTTTAGCACAATCTTAGTGCCTGAGCCAGTAAGGAATGGTAAGACAGAATTATTCTATTTCTCTTTTTTTTATTATGTAAAAAGAAGAGCCTAGCACTTTTCTTAGAAACATTTCTGCTCAGATAGTAATGATTTTTGACATGTTCACTATTTAATAAAAGACTTTCAGAAGTATTTCAACATCCATAAAAGCAATTTTGTATTTTAGATAAATAAAGTTAACTATCCTTTTGAAGTATCTTATCTAACACCATGCAGAGTGGAGACAATCAACTAGGCAAACATGCCTGAGTGGGTGACACATTTTCTAGAGACTCTGAACAGGCGTAACTCTGCCCAAGCCACCATGGAGCAACACGCATGGGACTCAGTGGATGGAGACACTTCTATGCTTCAGGAAATGAGATCTATATGTTTCCGGGCAAAACATGGGATTTTTAGAATTTATTTCCTAAGTCCTTATATGCCTACAAAGAATTAGCAAACATAAAATAGAACATCTATCAATAATTCTTATGTACAATCTCATCTATAAACATTGTGGGAGGGGAAAATAAATTTTAAAATAGGACTATACAGCACATGAATCTTTTTTCTCATTTAAAAGGTTGTGAAGAATTTTCATAATTTTTTATTTATGACTTTGTTTCATTTTATAATTCCTGTTTTTATCATTTAGCTGGTTTTCTCATTTCCTGTTTCAGTTAAAATTTTTATTGTTTTTTTATATTACATGCTAATGTAATGTCAGTTATGTTTATGAATTTTCAGAAGTATTTCTTTACCGTATGTTTGAAAACTTTGCTGGGGCATTGAATACACACATGTTTAATACTTTTGATTAGAATTGCATATTTAGTCCTCTCATTAATGCTTTATTAAAAGATCTAATTTGCAATATCCATGCCAACACTAGCTACAATTAGTTACTGCTTTTATTATTATGCATGAGGCACCTTAAGAAAATTACAATAATAAATTAAAAATAAACATCTTGTTGTCATAGACAACAAATTATTCTGATGAAACACAAGCAGAAGGAGCCAAAAAGACACTGGCTACAGAGACTGGGAAATCAGTTGATTCTTCAATTTACTAACATGCTTGTGTTTTTAGAAATGAGTTTTACCAAACCTTGAATTAGGCTCTAGAATAATGCAATGACCTAGGAAATATGTAACCCTAGAGTTTGGCTTTATGAAATCAGTGGTGTCTGAGTCCTCAATCTTGCATTAAGGAAGGGTCCAGAAAAAACATAGATTTGGAAACAGTGGGTGAATTTCCCAAAGCACTCCTATACACAGTGGAGAAGTCATCCAGTATTCCATACTGCTCTCCAGGTCCATAATCCCTTTCATGCCACTAAAGACAGGGTAGCTATCTAGAAGCTATGGAAAACTCAGATTCCTCCCATCATGAAGACAAGAATTCAAACCTTTCTAGCCCTTTTCTTCTTGCCGTAGAACGTATTTGCCATGAGAGTCCCACGTGGAAACACCATTAAAAGTACCCTGTAGCACGAGTTGTTAGAAGGTCTTATTAATAAAAACAAACCCGAAGCCAGGTATTGGGGTGAATGCTGGAAGATCAGAAAAGCAGAACAAGCCACAGCTTCCTTACCTCTCCAATTCCTCAGCTGATTCTGTTTCCTCAGACTGGAAGCCTCTGAGTCCTCATCCAAATGGATCTCAGCTGAACTACTGCTAACAGCCTAAAAGCTTAACCAGCTCTAATGCCTAGTTTTCACACCTTATATACCTTTCTGCTTCCTGCCATCACTTCATGAGATTAAAGGCGTGTGTCACCATGCCTGGCTGTTTCCAGTGTGGCTTTGAACTCACAGAGATCCAGACAGATCTCTGCCTTTGGAATGCTAGGATTAAAGGTGTGTGTGCCACCATTTTCTGGCCTCTATATCTAGTGTTGTTCTGTTCTCCAACCCCAGATAAGTTTATTAGGGTGCACAATATTTTGGGGAACACAGATCACCACAATACCCAAAGAGGGAAATATGTAGAATTGTGTTACTGTGTTTTAAACTTTTTAATAAGCTTCACTGACAAAAATAAAAATTAAATCTAAACCTTTAAGTTCTGATTTATCAAGTAGAGAGTTTAAATCTTCAACTTGCAATTTGATTATTCAAACTCCAAGTATTTAAAGGGGGAAAAACATCTTGGAAAAGATCTTTCAACAGAACAGGCCAACAGTGTTTTCAGAATGTTACTCAGGAAAGAATACATCCAAACAGGCAGCTGCAGGGCTCATGGGAGCCCCGGTGGACATGAGGAGAATATAAATCATTGCTGAGGGAGACTGCAAAGACCAGGCATGGATGTGTACACCTCAATCATGCCTCTGGCATCAAAAAGAAATGCAGCATTGTCCCTCATATGTCAGGAGGCATCACCTACTGGGTATTCAACATTCTATGATTTCGTAGTCCATTGCCATCAAAGGCCAGCTTCCTCATAGGCACGAGGATTTCATATAACATGAAGAATAGGGTGTATCCCACACAGGGGATTTAAATGCATTTCTTAAGAGTCTCCTTATACCTGGTATGGCCTTTGCTATCTTTCAATATCATTTTCAATGTTTCCTCCCTGTAGCTCATAGTTCTCTGTGTCTATAACATTAGACTGAGCAAAACACCAAAATCTGTCTTCCATTCGAACTGAACATTGAGATTCCCTAGTGTTGGCCATTATAAAGCATCGTACAGTGTCTCCTTCTGTAAACAGAAACAAGTGTATCTCATGGCCTTTGTTTTTGTGACACTAAGACCCATTGTATACTCCACCTGCCATATTTGCTCAGGCCTCTACCTCATCGAGATATACAAACATTAGGTCTACTTATCCCTCTAGCTGCCCATGAGTTCCTTTTCTTCACCACAATACTTCCGTTCTGAAGAGGAACATCAGTGAAATTTTCAATTTGCTGGACTCTGGACCACTTTCAACCAATTAAACCAGAAGTTTCTTCTAGTCATAAATTTATTCTGGAAAAAAGAAACCCACTACATGGAGGTTCCAGTACAACTCCTAAATATTTCATAAAGTTTTATGCAAAGTTTGATCACTTTTAGATCACTCAAAAATGGTTTTAATATCAGAGGGCTGGGTATCATACAGAATGCATAGTGGTTATTAATTCACAGAGATGAGCCCATAAAGGTGGAAAGATGTTAACTGTCTAAAAGTCAAAAGTTGGTTGACAATATTCCCTGAATACAGCAGGGAGCTGCTATTGGTTTACAAATTGCCCAGAATTCTGCATTCTGCCATAGAGATGGTCATTTGTGCACTTTGGTTAAGGTCTTGTCCCATCTCTCCTGGGAAGACATCAACTTCCTTCCTCAGTGAATTCAAATGTTGATATGAGTGATTCCCTTGTTATAACTAGGTACTTTGAAGACTATGTTGCAATATATCATCCACGACCCTTGGCAATACCAGTGAAAGTTTAGTGCTGTGAGAACATTCTTTTCTTCATGTAATTTAGACCTCTTTCCAAGTTCTTTCTCGTCTATCTTCAGGCATGGGTGTTAGTACCAGCTATCTTCTGGACCCCACATGCAGCACCAATTGACAGTGATTCTGGTAGCAAGAACAGAAGAGCAGTAACAAGAAATGACCAGAAGTGACCATTGTTGTGTTCCAAGGATGCCAGGATGCCTGATGTAAAGGCTGATGGAAATTTATATCTGGGGAAACCAGAGTCATGACAGCAGGATCCCAAGGCAGGTGGTCTGTTCTATTGCTGTGAATAGGCACCATGACCACAGCAACTCCTATAAAGGAAAGCATTTCACTGAGGCTTGCTTTTAGTTCACTGTCACCATGGCAGGAAGCATGGCGACATGCAGGCAGGCATGGTCCTGGAGAGTTTGCTGATAGTTCTATGTCCAAATCCACAGGAGCAGGAAGAAAGAGACAAGTCTTGGCTTGAGCATTTGAAACCTCAAGGCCCAGCCCCCAGTGACATACTTCCTCCAACAAGTTCACACATCCTAATCCTTTCAAATATCACCACTCCCTATGAGCCTATGGGAGCCATTTCCTTTCAAACCAGCCCACAAAATCAAAGACCAGAGAAAGGTGAATACTTGTGTTCAGCTTACTTCCTTCTTTTTACACAGTCTAAGATCCCAGCTCAGGGAATGATGCCACCCGCAGTGGAAAGACTTCCCACTTCAATTAATGTAATCAAGATAATCCCCAAAGACACATTCAGAATCCATCAACTTAGTGCTTTTACATCTCAAGTTGTCAACTGAAATGAAGCATCAAAATATCAAATTGGACAACTAAGTGAGATTAAAGAACAATTTAATTATTTAAATATTTTCTTTAAAGCCAAAGAAGGCATGAGTTGGGAGCACAATGCATTGTAGCTTCCTCATGGGTGACAGCAGAGGTATGTGTCATCTCTTGATCCCACGTCCCCTCTTCACAGTGTTCCCAGTGTACAGGAGTGAGATCTCCATGGCCTCTCACTGCATTAAGACAACCTTGGTCTTTCCAGACCTACAAACTCAGGATCTGTTGACCCTGGGAATTTTTTAGTCATCCTAGGACTTGAGTCTGTTTTCTTACTAACCAGAATTTTGTCACCTCAGTTGGCTGCTTCAAATCTGAGCATTAGTCCCCTTTCCTGGTAGTCTCACTTAGATCTCCCATCTGAAGCATGCTCATTGACTTCAGGGATACCTGTGCCAGCCAATAGGAGCCTCCTTGGAAAGCATGAGTCAGCTGCATCTCCCAAAAATGTTTGTATAATTTGATCAATCTTAAATGGAGGGGCACCAAGGATATTTCTACGGAGAAAGAGATTGTAAATCTCCTAGCAGTTTTTACATGCAAAGTATACTACAAATAAGCATACTTCCCTTGTGGGAATGTGTGTAGATACTCTCAGTATGGGACATACATGAACATGTACACATTTATGCTCAATGAGTGAGAATCCCATGTATGTAATTTATATAGAGTAATGCATGTTCACCACTGAGTGCATATGTACACTCATTTAATTATAATAATACTTTATACATGCTTTGTAAACATATAAATCTCAATTGCTGGGTAGTTATAGGAACTAAGTCATGAGCACCAATGGCTTCTATATGCTGTAAGGAGTCTGTCTTTTTCTTCCTTGTTAGATTCCTTTTTCAGAGCCACACATTTCCAGTGCAGCCCCCCTCCCCCCTGGCCCCTGTAGCAGGCTGTAAGAATATATTATAGAGATTCAGCTGTGTATTAAAGGTACACCTAGAAAAGTCAAGGCATTTTTCTAGAGGAAGCCATTTATCAAGGAATATTTGGTATTATTCAGTTTTTAATATATCAGCTGTCTTCTGCTATGAAATTCTTGTGTGGCCATATACTACTAGGCCATATGGCAAACAGTTAAGATTCTCAGACCTACTGCTGATCCACTAGGTAACACCTCTACGGTGAGTAGGAGACAGGTGGACTGTAGATGCACAGCCTTGTTTCTTGTGCAAACGAGGCTCAGACCATCCCCCTGCCTTCAGGCCTGGTAGCATTGCAGAGCTATTGACTGAGGAGAACAGGGCTTTTTGCATAACCAGGTGCAGGATTCCTGGCCAGAGCAGAGTCACAAGGCAGGGAGAGAAAGAACAAGGCAGTTCCTGTAGATGGTAGACAGAACCGTGTGGCCTGAGGGAAATGAACAGGGCAGAGTTTCTCAGAGCCAGGGGTAGGGAGCAAGGAAGGGAAGATGGAGGACCAAGGAGCGGAGGACAAAGATGAAAGCATAGGAGCTTAGTTAGGTCTATGACAGGGCAGTAGGTATAGAGAGGAGCTGTATGTGAGGACAGAGCTGAAGCTGTATTGTAGCTTAAGTTTTCCTGCCTGGTCCACAGTCAGGACAAATCTCTCTCACCTGCCAGTCCCACAGCCACTCAGACCCAACCAAGTAAACACAGAGACTTATGTTGCTTACAAACTGTATGGCCGTGGCAGGCTTCTTGCTAACTGTTCTTATATCTTAAATTAATCCATTTCTATAAATCCATTTCTATAGGTACAGAGAGGAGCTGTATGTGAGGACAGAGCTGAAGCTGTATAGATAGAATTTTGTCTTAGAGACATAAATAATGGATGAAAGAGTATGGTGTATATAGATTCCTTTCCCTCAGATAACCCCCTGCCAGACATAGCGTCTTCCCCAGGACCCTGGGAGGGATTTTCTCAGGGCAGGCCCTTGGGAAAATTCCGTTACCACCACCTTCCCCCAAAGCCTCATAAAGCCACCTTTGAGTAGGTACCTTTACTATTTCCATGGCAGGTTTCTGGGTTCAACACCAGCTTTCAAACCCAAGGTACCTCATACTCAGTCCCAGGGAGGGGCAGTGAGAGCTGGGGTATCTCCTAAATGCTCCATGTCCTGTGAGGCTGAACCAGCGAGGTATCAGGAGTCTGGAACCAGAGGTGCCCCTCCCCTACCCCACCCCTAGCTCAGCTGGATCTGTCTGCTTTGATCTGTCTTCATTCCCAGTGTGAATCTCTCCTGAAAGAGAAGCTGATGTGTGGTGGATAGATGGATGCCTGTGCGTGTCAGCACTTCATCTTTGTCCATCTCAGTGCTTGCAGAGCTAGGGCAGTATTCACGGCATCTCCCCTTGGAGCATACTCAGACCCTGCAATGAACAGCATGGCGACCCACACTCCACACAGCATCCTGTATGTGCATGCACACATAGAGACAAGAAGCCCAGTCTGTCTCTACAATGAAGAAAGTTCAAACACCTAACAAAAAAACGCTCTTGGCCAAAGCGCCTATGCCGTTAGCAACAGATGAAAGCACTTGAAAGTCTGAAGAGAGGCAGTCACAAGAAAGAAGCTCTCTGCGAGGTACCTGCAGAGCAGGAGGGCCGCTGATGACCAGGCCCCACCCTGGGAACCCTCTCACTCTCCACTCAGAGAACTGGGCGAACTTGTGAGCAGTCACTGAGTTCAACTCATTGGCCTTTAATTCAAGCTGAAGACACAAGACACACCAATCATGTTGTACACAACTTACCACGGCTTAAATTAGTATCTGTATGGAGTGGATTAAAATGCAAGATAAGCCCCCAAGGAACTGGATCAGGCCCTCTGGATAAGTGAGACAGTTGATTAGCTTGGACTATTTAGAAGGCCCCCAGGCTGTGGGACCGGGACCTGTCCTTAGCGCATGAGCTGGCTATTTGGAACCTAGGGCCTATGCTGAGACACTTTGCTCAGCCTTGGTGAAGAGAGGAGGGGACTGGACCTGCCTCAACTGAATCTACCAGGCTGAGCTGACTGCCCAGGGGAGTCCTTGCCTTGGAGGAGGTGGAAATGGGGGGTGGATTCAGGGGAAGGCATGGGTGGGTGGGAAAAGGGAGGACAGGGGAATCTGTTGCTGCTATGTAAAATTATTTTTTTTTATAAAATTTTAAAAAAAAACAAGATAAATTGTCCTTTGTCATGAATTCCCAGAACTGCCAAAGGGAGTGAATGTGTGGCAGCAGCAGCCTGCCCAGCACCTCTGTGTGCTGCATAGAAGGTCCCTTAAAACACAACATGTGGCTGGGCGGTGGTAGCACACGCCTTTAATCCCAGCACTCAAGAGGCAGATCCAGGGAGATCTCTGTCAGTTCGAGGCCAGCCTGGTCTACAGAGTGAGATCCAGGACAGGCACCAAAACTACACAGAGAAACCCTGTCTCGAAAAATAAAAAAAATAAAAAAAAACAAAAAACCCACAACATGTGGACTAAAATATATAATATATATAAATTTTAATATATATTTAATAACATATATAATTTAATACATATTAATATAACAAACACATTAAATATTTATGTTAATTTATATATTATGCTAATATTAATATTAATTGAGTATTAAATGTTTAATATTAATTAATATTAAATATTTTAATTATATGTCCTTCAAAACAAGGTAGTCAGCAGTACAGTTTCAGGAGAGTCTCATTCAATGGCATAACCCCTTGTCTACATGGATCTCCTTGGCTTCCTCCACACAACTTCAACAGCCCTCACCCCTCCATCCCCCTGTATCTTTTCCCCACTCTTCTCACAACGTTCCTGGGAATCCAGTGGTTATTAAAAGTACAACTATTGGAATGATTTAACAAAGTCATAATTCTGGCATCACATTTCTGTTCATTTTAAAGTCAAGTCAGGCTTGTCACTAGAAATCCCACACTGTCATCTACTCTGTGAGCTTTACTAATCCCACCAAGTAGTTTTTGGAAAGATGAAATCCAGCATGGAATAGCCAGGAAAGTCAGCAAACACTTGAAAATAGGCTTTCAGTCCTTCAAGTTTGTTAGTAATTGTGGCTAGTTTTAAAGTAAATATGTCTGAAATATATATTTTAATATAATATATAATAATAACAATATCATGTTTAAAACAGAAATGGTTCAGGTGACTATTTTGATGTAGTATGTAATTTAATAATATATTTAAAGTAGAAACATTTATTTAAAATAAAAACTGTTTTAACAGCTAAGTTTCAAAAGTATTTTCTTTGTCACTTAAAACAAGGACAACAAAATGTCACAGTGGAGATCTGGGTATACTCTACTTTATTCTGAGGGAGGCTCACTGCCCACATTCTGAGCAGGAGTTACAAGGCAGGGGTGGATGGAAGTGTCCTTTTCTTTTCTGTTTTTCAAGACAGGGTTTCTCTGTGAAACAGACTTGGTTGTCCTGGAACTCACTCTGTAGACCAGGCTGGCCTCCTGAGTGCTAGGATTAGAGGCGTGCATCACTACCATTCTTTTCAAAGCTTGGTCAGAAGAGTTGGGTATAGAGATTCTGGCAAATACATCCAAATGAGCATGTGCTATGTTCCACCAAGGTCACACTACAACAGGGCTGTATAACACACACACACACACACACACACACACACACACACACACACACACAC
>CABHPR010122436.1:19825-42740 GCA_902168415.1 Peromyscus melanophrys
CACACACACACACACACACACACACACACACACACACACACACACACCATTTATAGCAGGTAAGTGCTAAGACTTTAAGAGAAAACCAGGGCAAAAGTGATATTTAGTAAATTATTCTTGTTCGAAGGCAGAAAGCCTATGGTTTATCTATCTATCACTACAGTGGAATGTTCCTTATACTCACCTGGAAATTTTATGCATAACTTCCCTAAAAACAGGTTCTTTTTACAGGTGATGAAGTCACTTAAGCCAGCACTTCATGTCTAGCTAGCTACTAAGGCTAATAATTTATGCAAAGCACAAGGATCTATATTCAGGAATATTTCAGGGTATTCTGTTTTTCCAACTACTTTGAGTTCAACAAATCTCTAGAGGAAAAGAAGCAGGGAAAAAAAGAGTTAAAAATTTTCTCAGGAAACAATTTAATTGTTATCTCCATTTCTTACAGGAGTTTAGATTGCATTTAAGATATTTTAAAGGAAATTTTATGCTATTTCTATGTCAAAATACTGAGTTTTGTCTGACTTATGTTATTATGTGCATAGTATTAATTACAGAGGTTGTAAAGCAATTTTTGCTATCAAAATTATTGTAGTGGTTAGAAATAAATCAATATTTAGGCACATTCACCAACAAATAAAAAAAAACTTAACATTTACACATAAATTTTATATATTGGACATTGACAACTTTTATAACATATGCTGCTAAATTTAAATAGAAAATCGTTTGTATTCACTAACTCTACCTTAACTTTTTCAAGTTGAAATATTTTAGTTTTAAGTCCTAAAACAGAAACTTTCTAAAGTTTAAAAGGCAAACACAAAAATATTTTCATTGCATGATTTTAAATTATGAAGCATTGACCTCAGGTTGAGCTGTGAGACTCAAGTTATTTTCAAGCTAATTAGGAATCCTGGAGTTAGGATATCATTCTGATACTGGACATATTACCAAGGAAACAGTAAGCATTTTTTTTAAAATAAGCTCACTGGCTTAGCTACATAGGGTCATGTCTTCCATCTTCACAATCTATTCATTCATTTATTTATTCTAATAGTGATTACTAAAACTTTTTAGTGTACGAAATACTAAATTGAATGTTTGGGGGAGTTGTCGACAATGTTAAAAACAAACATTGAGTTCAAAGTCTTACATGGTGAGGAAAACCCCTTCTGTTTTATCACAGCATGTGAAATATAAAGAATTATATTGAGCTCAATATGTAAATAATTACAGATATTGTCGGAAGGCTGTCACCACCCCCAGAAGCTTAGCTCCCACCCAAGTGACCCCTGACCCCGGCCCATACTCTGCACCTATTCACCAGTTTCCCACAATTCCCGGCAGGAGGGTCTTCATGTAGCTCTTCTTGGCTCACCCTCTGTCCCTTTGTAGCTTGCTCACTCTCACTGCTCTTCCCTCCTTACGTCATGGGTTTCTTTCTCAACACTCTCAGGAAACTGTGACTCCTCATATCACTCAAAGAAAAGCCAGCTAGTGCAGCCATCACTGCTTTTTTAGCAGGATGTCTCAGCCATGGGAAGAATTTCTGCTTGATCTCTCAGAGCTAGGGAGAGTGCAGGCAGCCTCCTCTTCTTGTATAGCTGAAGACATTTTTTCCCCCACATTTTGAACGTGGATCCATCAACAAGGTACTTCTGATAGGGTCCTCCTGCTTGAGTGGACCCTCCTGCTTGGTGATTTCATGACCAAAGATCCTGCCAATGACCAACCCTAAGCCAGCTGAAGAATGTTCTTATGTCAGATTGTGATGGGCTTGACCAGCTCCACTGTCCTCACAGAGGATGACAGAAAAGGTGATGGTCCCTGTTAGAACAAGTTCAAAAGATCTCTACAGAATCCTCCTCTGAGATGCCTTAACTTTGATGAACTACAGAGAAATGCTTCCATTGCAGGGAAGCCATGGGACTCCTGTTACATCTTAGTGACACTTTGCACTGTTCTCTTAGGAAAGAAAAAAAAATCTCTGTATTATTCAGCTAAAGAAATACATAAAACTATTCTTTGCTAGTTCCCAGCAAAATTGGAAAACCTTTCAATATTTAGACATTAAACACTGTTTCTTTGATTTTCACAATGGACTTTTTATTTGGTGGTGTTTCCAACAGAGAGTTTTAAAAACCCAGTCTCCAGGATTGATGCCCATAAAGTGTAGCACAGGGGGCCATGCTTCATTTAGTGCAGAGTGAATGTGCCTGCAAATGTCACTACTGCTTTTTATAAAATTCACTTATGTTTATTGTCTGGATAGCACATAATTTTTACAAACAGAGCTCGTGCCTAAGTAGTACCAAATTGAATTAGAAAAAGCAGTTTATTGACTTCATCTGTGAAATTATTTCCTTAGCATCTGTCTCCTAGAATTCTCCCAAAGGGGGTCCAATGTCATGATAAAGGCACAGGGGTGGATTGGTAGATGTGTGTCAAAGTCAGACATCTAGATAGAGCACCTGTATTTCCTTCCATGCTTCATGTGCTGTTTCTTATCTTTGGCCATGGGTTCATTTAGACATATCTTGGTATTTATGTGCTTAATTTTTAGGACTCAGGTCAAGCTTTTAATATCCAAGTTGGTAGAATCCAGCAAAGTGAGAAATTCTAAACTTTGGTATTGCTATAAACATAAATGTTTACCTTTCCTATTCCCCTATGGCCATTCAGTGAGTTGATTTACACCCAATGACTTCTTACTGTGCAGATGGCACTAGGTCATTCATTCATGCTCTTAGGGTGCTCAGGACCATGGAGGACATCTATGGTATCTCAGAGATATGTATATATGCCCAGTTTCTAAGGCTTCACTTGGCTATTAATGGCAGAATTTTAAATTAAATATTTCCTATAAACACAGGACTATTTCTCACAAATTTATGATATAGCAAGTATTACTTCCAAATAATTATGAAGCTCAAAAGCTAATCTCCCTTAATAAAGGACGCTCAACCTGAGGATTAAATGAATTATGTTCTTGCGTAATTGTCATCAAAAGCAGACTTTGGGTATCTAATTCAGTCTCTATGGTGAAAGTTAGAAAGTCTGGAATTTATTAAGGGGTTTCTGAAAGACAAATGACCTAAAAATTAATCTTTTTCAAGAACTCTATTTGGAATAGTATTTGAGTATTGTTAAACCTCCTACAAATGAAGTTATAAAGTGTATTGTTTGTTAGTAATGAGGAAAGTGATAAAATATTGAAAAATCTTAATTACATTTTGAAGGAAATATTTTATCCAGTCCCCAATACTGTACCACTGAGTAGTAAGAATGAAAATAACTTTCCACCTACAATGAAGAAAAAGAACCAGCATGCTCCAGATGAGCCACAGCTCAGTCACAGCTCAGTTATTTCACGAAATATCACCTCTGGGAAGACACAATTCTGAGCTTCAGCCTGCCGAGAACAGTAGCGGTAAGTCCTGGAGGTCCGCAGAGCTGACAGTGTGCATGATACTGATACCCAAGCTGTCTCTGAGGCTACAAACATCTCTGATGGAGAGATGGCTGCTTGTGCTCATAGGATGATTTTACACAGTGCCATAGTACAGAGTCCCTGTCCGTGCTATAGCTGACAGTGTTTATGCTGACTGACCAAAGCCATAGATCATGGTTGGAAACCATGCTCTTGGAAGAATCTACTCTTTTATTTTTGCTTAAGATTAAAAGTGCTGGACAAATAATTTTTTGCGAACATGCTGATGACTTTTGGCTGTCTAGGTTCTGAAAGAGCCTCCTGAATGCAGGAAGAATCTTCCATGGAAATCTCAGCGCTAATTTTTAAGAGTAAAATTGTTTAACATCCCTCCTAAGATTGAGAGCAAGATAGAGATGTCTGTGTTTGTGACTCTAGAACAGACAGGGAAATGAAGCTAATTATATACATACATATGTAAATACATATATATATATACATACATACATATATCAAGGCAAAGAACTGAAAGTAAAATCCTCATCTGCATGACAAGGTAATTATTGTGGATATTTTTAATTGATGAAAAAGCTATAAGGATTAATGATTGTGGTAGAAATGCTGTCTATTACAAAAGAACGATTAAATTCATGACAGCTATGAATGAGCACAGATAAGTGTTCATGTGCATGTATGCACATGTGCCTGTGGGTGCATGTATGACTGGAGGCCAAAGGTTGATGTAGGGTGCCTTTCTCAATTCCTCACCGTTCTATCTTCTGAGATATGGCCCCCCCCTGAACTGGAGCCTGCCAGCCCAGCTATACTAGATCACCCTATCTCCAGCACCCCAGCTCTGGAATTACAGGTGTGTACCAAGGCATCCAGCATTTTACTAACTAAACTGTCTCTCCTAACCCAGAATATTTTAATTCTAACATTTAAATAATTAAAATTTAAAACAAACAGGATTAAATTGAACTATACATATACATGTATTTAACTATATATTCCACTACATATTGTTCCTGATACGTGAATGTACTCCTTTGTCCATGGTCTATAGAATCAACACAATATAAGTGTTCAGTGAGCTTTATTTATTTAAGATCTATAGACTGACATTCTATGGTAAAAATTATTATATTATATTATATTATATTATATTATATTATATTATATTATATTATAGAGGGTTTATATATCCCAAATAAATTTCAAAAGAATAAACCTAAGGGCCCGTTTTACATGATTTGAAGGCTTACCATTGAGCTAAGGCAGTGTAGGTAGTATGGGATTGCTCCAGAAAATAGGGGAGAATGTCTCAAGATAAGCCCATGCATATCTGGTAAAATTACTTTTTGATAAAAACAAGGGAGAATTCAATAAGAAAAGGCCCCTTTCAGTCTCTGCCTTGACAGGTTGAGCTTGTTCATCGCATTCTCTCATTCGGGAACATAATGAGATCAAGATTCACTAGCTATCTCCACACCTTCTAACTTGAAACAATTCAGAAAGGTCGCTCAGCTTCTCCGGTTTTTTTCTCCACAGTAAAATGAGATCAGCTAAGGTGAGACACATGTGAACAGTGACAGGGCTGGCTGTAGCATCCTATACAGGCGATGGCAACAGCTTGTACAGATGACGGAATTTAAGTAGAAGTGGGAAGCACAGAATCGGAAATTTTGCTTTCCAAAGATTTGGAAGCACAGTATCAGACATTTTGCTTTCCAAAGATTTGGTCTGATGTGTTTTGTATAACACCCGGAGCAGAGGTTTCTAATCTACTGGAAATTCTTGATATTGATGGCCACCCGTTCAAGGCTGCTTTCTATTGAGGTGATGCAACACTGACCAAAAGCAACTGGAAGGTGAAAGGGTTTATTTGGCTTACATGTTATAGTCCACTGTGGAGGGTCGTCAGGGCAGGAACTCAAGTCAGGAACCGAAACCAAAGATGTGGAGGAATGCTGCTTGCTGCATTGCTCCATCTGCCTTGCTCAGCCACGAATCTTATTCATGTAGGCCCACCTGCCCATGGATGCAATCACTGGCAAGGGGCTGTGCCCTCCTAAATCAATTAGCAATCTGATGGGGTCAGTTCTTCCATAGAGTTTCCTTCTCCCCAGATGTGTCAAATGCACAAAACTGACTAGGGCACTGTTGCTTTCCTGGTGGGAGCAACTGAGTAAGTCAATGGTACTCACACTTTTCCCATGACCAAACTCTGGAAGAGTTAGTGACTATAATCAATATTTACCTCTTAGATTGCTTCATATGCACACTGGCCAGTGAAGTTTAAAATTGCTTCTCGTCTAATTTTATATCTCTGTTCCATCCCATTTCTTGTTTTTCCATCCCCTAGTACCCCAAGGAAGGAAAATTAGCTTTAAATGCTGATGAGCGAGACAGACTGCAGTCATTTCACCTAAGCAGCATAATACATCAAGGCTACTTAATACCACAGATTAGCCAGTACATTAGTTTGCCTAATGGTGATATTAATTTTGAATTATTTTAATAGATTTTTTTTTTTTACAACTTGCCTTGTCTCTCAAAGTCCTCTGAATCAATGGCTTTGGCTATTTTCAATTAAAAGAAATTGAGGTATAAGAAATGTATACTGAGCTAATTATGGAAATGATTGACAGGTTCTTACTATTGGCATCATCCAAAATGTGCCATTTCTGTAAAACAAAAATGGAAGTCCTTAATTTATCTGTATGGGTTTCTTATCTTTATAAGCAACCTTTGAGTGAGCCTCATGGCATGGATTTGTGCTTTTAAATGTAGCTAATGCAGTGTCATTTTAAGCTAGTGGTAATTTCAGGTTGCCTACATGATACAAGGTTTATTGTTCAGATTATTTTCCTATATTGTTCATTTGGAAAGGCAATTTTTCTAAGCTGAGGCTTTAACTTTCGGTCTTTTATCAAATTGGAATTATTGGAGATCATTCTTCCGTTGGGTATATGGACTTATAATGACTTCATTTTCACCACTCCCTGGAATCGAGCCAGTCATGATTTCTGGGCCCAGAATTAGACCATTAGACACTGAGAAAATGGACAGTGTAAGCCTCCAGAAAACTTCAGAGTCTCTCAATTTGGGGTTGAGTATGGCCATATCAGGAAGGACCTCTCTTGTTATTGAGATAATGTAGGGGAATGCACATGTGAGAAACAAGTTTGAAAGCTTATGTTCCATACCCCAGTTGGAAACTCAATTCAATGGTGTGATCAATATCAAAAGTCGTTTTATCAGTTATGTGTCTCATTAGTGTGAAAAAATTACTAGACACAAGTAATTTTACAGAAGAACCTTGAACTCAAGGTTCAAGGGTACAGTCCTCAAGGCACAAAGTCATGGAGACAGGAGTGTGAGGCAGTAGGTCACTTTGTGTCCTCAGTCAGGAAGCAGAGAGCCCTGAGCACTGATACCCAGCTTCTTTTCTCCTTATTCATTCCAGGTCCCAACCCATGGCGTAGTACCATCCACCATCAGGAGGGTCTTCCTACCTCACTTATTCTGATCTGGAAACTCCCTCATAGACATGCCCAAGGCTTGTATCCTAGGTGACTCTAGATCCTATCAAGCTGACAATCAATACTAACCATCACAAACAATTCTCTCTCTCTCTCTCTCTCTCTCTCTCTCTCTCTCTCTCTCTCTCTCCCTCCCTCTCTCTCTCTTTTGGTTTTTCGAGACAGGGTTTCTCTGTGTTGTTTTGGTGCCTGTCCTGGATCTCGCTCTGTAGACCAGGATCACAGAGATCCACCTGGCTCTGCCTCTTGAGTGCTGGGATTAAAGGAGTGTGCCACCATCGCCTGGCAAACAATTATATTTTGTGAATTAGGGACAAAAAAAAGATTAGTTGTCGGGATTTGTAAAAAAAAAAAAAAAAAGTTAAAAAAAAAAGTTAAAAATACACTCCAGAGGATGGAATTATTTTGAAATTTTCAAGAGACACATGTACTTGAATGTCTCCAACACAGACCTTTGTTTTTACTGATGAGATTTTTTTTTTTATTTTATGTATCTGAGTGTTTTGGCTGTAAGTATGCTGTGCATCACATGCATGCCTGGTGCACATGGAAGCCAGAAGAGGGCATTGGGTGCTCTGGAAACTGGAGTTACAGAAGGATATGTATCATTATGTAGATGCCAGAAGCTAGTCCTGGGATCCGTGCAGGAGAACCAAGTACTCTGAGTTGGTTCTCCTCTAGTCCCAGACTATTCTCTTTTCTAACTTTCTCAAAAAACAAATTTAACAGGAAAAAATAATATGTGAGTGATTTTTCTTACATACCTGGGAATTCACACTTTAGAAAAAATAAAATGAACAAATCACCAGAAAAGACCTTGACCACCAGCAGGGTATGAAGTGTGTTCGCCCCTACACTCTCTCATCCCCTTTTGGCAGGAATGTACCCAATGTTGTTAAAAAGCTATGTTCTAATAATTAAGGCATATTCACATGTAGATTATTGAAAGATACTGGTTGACATTAATTGTTTAAAAACACAGGGTGATGCATATAACTTTTCTATTATGCATTCTTCACGAAAAGGGGAAAGAATTTTTAAAAACTGATAACATTAGATTTTCAGTTTCAAATAATTGCACACTTTTAGAAGTATTTAACACTACACTCAGTTCTTTATACCTTCACTAAGTTTGGTTGTATGGAAAAAAATTTTTAGAACGATTGAATTATTATTCTTTGCTTGTGATGTTTTCCCAAAACATTCTAGTATTAAAACAAGAATGTTCCTTTTTGTGACCACATTGGAATTATGAATGTCAAGATGCCAACTAATCGATACTTTGGTCTGATTTATAGAACTATCTTAGAGTTTACTCAACATCCTATAGATGCATTTCTGATCCATCATCCAATTCAGTATCTCACACTGGACACAGCTGTTGGCGTCCTTTCATTTCACTTGATTTACTGTGACATTTCTTTTTCTTGCCTATCACTTCAGACACTTCCCACGAGACCCGGCTGGTTGCCATAGATGCTGCCCTCAGCTTTGCATTTGTCTGATGGCTTCTTGTAATTACAAAAACCTAAACTTGTCACTGATTGCTTCATAGCTCCTCCCAGCAGGAGTCCCATGTTGACTTGCCCCCTAAATTTGCTCTCTGAGTTTGATGGTGTTTGCCAGGTACTTCTTCCTGTGAGTAATGAGAGATTTATTGAGAGATTTCTTAGCCTTTGTAAAAGTTACTTTTATACCCTGTAAATTTAGTCTCAGTTAAAAATGCTTATCAATGACAGTTTCTGAGGGCCATTTCTCAAACCAGCTTCTAAGATGCACTCAGACATTCTTTAGTACCTACCATCTTCCCACATAGTAAGTTACTGACCACCCAGAACCTCATAGCCTTCCTGCATCCAGAAAGAGAGGTACTAGTTTCCATATACTCACTCAATAAAGCAAGAAAAAAAATGAAATTTTCTAGTGTTTTCTGCATAAGACCCAACCCAAGTGGTTTTTAGATAGTTAAAAATCCATAGTTCTTTAAGCATTGACCACCAACTGCCAAGTTTGCATTTTTTTTTTTTTACATAAAATCCGAGAAGAATGTAATTGGTGAGCCGTGAGTGCAGGAGACAGCAGGATGCTAGAGAGAGGCCTTTGTCTAGCCACAACAAATTGAAGCATTTTGGCAAAAATATGCTATAGCGTTCCTGGTAGTTAATTTTGAAACTATAGCTGGAAGGCAAACAGTAAGGGTAAAACTGGATTTCAAGGTTTGAGAATAGCCCAGCTGATCAGGGTCACTGGTCACAGAATCCTTGATGAGACACTTCTATTGGCCACCACAACTGTGAGTCACAGAGGGAAGGGCACAGATCCCCTAAGGCAGACAGTTCATGCTTTGGTTTGTCTGCATACTGTGCTGGTCTCACCATCATTCTGTACTAGGCGTATTTGACCATCATTCCCTCTGTGGATTAAGTGTGACTTTCAGCCTCCTTTTGCCTGAAACACTCTTCCATTGCCCTGGCCTTCAGATAAAGCATGTTCCTCACGCTGGCCCACACATGACACCTTGCAGTATATTGTCCTTCTAGTCCTAAACATTTCCGCCATCTGTGACAACAGGCCAACAGTCCATTGCAGTCTTTTCCACAAACTGATGTCACAGACTAATCAAAACAAATGAAGACGTCATGTTGCTTCATTTCTGTGGTTTTAATTAAAAATACCATTGGCATTGAAACAAGAAATTCAGCAGAGTATGGTGGTCTTACTAATCCTTTACTAAGGGTGGTGTAAGTTTTTTGGGTTTTGTGTTGGTTTACAGCAAGTGTAGCTTTGAGAAGGAAGACAGATGTAATAACACATTTCCATCACTTCAGATGGCAACACTTTAACTTTGAATTTTACCGGTCATGTTAAACAGCTGGAAGGCTGAGGACAATAACACAGAGCAGTGCCCATGGCTTCCTGCTGTGACTGGTGTTGGGTTTTCTTGGCAGATCCTTTAGAAGATTGGCCAGAATCTGCACATTTCCTTACTTTAATGCAACAGAGAAGCATTTTAATCAGAGAACTGAATGTGCAGATTTATCTGTGTCGTAAAAAAGAAAAATTATCAATAGGGTTTGGGAAAATATCTTACTATATTTCAATCAAAATCTGCATGAGTTTACAGTGAGTCAGGTGAGTTTCCTTCTTAAGTCTTACTGTCATGAATTACCACAGGCTTCCCATTAATAGCAATGTGTAGGTAGTGAAATATCCAGAGAGACTCACTGCTGGAAGATGAAGCGCATTAAGGTCAAGTTCATTTAAATACAGATCTTTTTAATTAGATACCTAAGGTTTGCCTTTCATAGGAACTCAGCAGTTCAGGAACCAGATACATTTTAGTTTGAGAGGCAGCAATATTTAGAAATTCAAACCTTTTGGGAAATCAAAAGTCATTTACAAATAATTTCTGCTAGTCACACTATCTGAAATATGAAGCAGTTATGTAGTATCTGGTTACAAATGCTAGTTTTGAGAATCTTTGGTTCAGTGATCCAGATTCAAGCCCATTTTCTAACTGTAACATGCGCTGCTTATAAAATGGTTAATGGATGGCAATTTTATTTTATGGAGAGCATAGATATTCCTGAGAAGATAGGAAATGCAGAAAAGAAAGCTTACAGGGTGATTGGCAGTGTGGTGGCCTACATAGTTTTTTTTTAAAGATATATAAGTATTCACAAAAAAATCACTTTGATAAGCAAACACAAAAATATCAGCACAAAGCAGAAATTTTATTGGACACAGTAAATATTTTGCTTATAGTCCCTCTTGGCCATGCACATATTACAAATACTTTCTTGTTACAATCTATAATTTTCAACATAATTTTTAAAGATACATTTACATTTTTGAACATATTTTTTCTCAAACCATTGTTATCATGTTGAGGTAGGAACACTCAAGTCAACTGATTGCTGCACATGAAGTTACATGTTGTTCCAAAAACAAATTTGGGGAGAATACATTTATTTTGAGAACTTTGATATGTATATTTTCCCTGTAATTTAGGGGAAATCCAGAATAAAACTTTGTGAATGGGCTTTTCAGAAACTGGGGTGAAAAGCCATAAATCCTAAAAGAGAGAAATAGGGTAAATCCATCATCTTATTTCCTATATCCAGTTAACAGAAATAAATAGAATATTGAGTTTCATTTAATCTTTAATGCACTTCATACACTTTCAAAATGTCATGTCCTTATCACAGTGTATTTGGGGAATAATTGAAAGAAGTGTTCTTATTGACTTTTACAGTTGTGTGTTTCACAGTTGTCAATTTTAAAGTTGGGATCACGTGACTTTATAACTAATGCTGGGTCTGAGACCTACTGGAGCTATGTGACCCTGAAGCCATCAAGTTTCCCATGTAGCCTGTAAATCAAGCACATTCTGCAGGATGCAGGATGTCCTGGTAGTCAAGAGTAAATCACACACCTAAGTCAGAAATAACTTGCCCTGCTTTACCATGTGGATGAACAGTTAAACAGGGGCAAAATACATATAGTTATGAGTCTATGGGACAATGTGTCAAATGAAGGAACACACAGGAGCTGGTATGTGTTTTGTTGGGTTGGAGACTCCTGCAGTGCAGCCCAAGCATATGGTCCTCACAGAGGTAGAATGATGGAGAATGAGACTCTCTCTGGAGTTCAGGCCCTGATTCCTGAGTCTCAAAGGGTGTGTGTGCTGAGGTTTAGTGGATGTGACACTGTCCTCTCTCCATTCTCCTAATTGTAACTCTTTTTGGTAAAACCCATGAAGTTACTGATTATTCAACCATGAGCAATGTGTCTAGAATGTGACCGTGTGTCTGGTGTTTGAAGAAGTATCAATTAAGTTCTGGCTTCAGTATGTTTCTTTTAGCTTCTGAAAATATTGGAGGAAGAAGGTAATTATAAATTTTGTTGTCTTTATAGAATCCTGAAATGTCTTTCATCAGCATGGCCTTTAGTCACACCTGCTTTTAATGACAATTTTTAAAAAAAGCCACTCAATGCCTTGTATCACTCTCCTGCCTCCAGACCTTAACTCATAGAAGTTGTCACACAAACACAGCATGGGTTTAGTGCAGGTTGATTTGGTGATAAAGGCTCTTTGGTCCTTCTAAGCAGACTCACCTACCTGCTGGTCACTGGTAGACACAAGTATAATGGAGTCAAGAGCCTGGTACAATGGAGATTCTGTTTAATTGTCTCTGTGGGGTCAGAAGAAGATCTTCACTGCACAGTTAGTGATATATTTTTAAATTGAGCATTTAGTTTTAAAAAATTCTTATAAAACAGAATGTATGGATATGTACCATTTCATACTGTCTTCAGCCTTGGTCCTCTGTTTGCTGTGGGCATGGATTGAGATGACTGTGGCTTTCCAAGCTTGGTACTCACGGGAGGAGGTCCTGATCACAGGACCCCACAGATGTGAAAGCTGATGGTGTCTGAGTCATTCACCTAAACCCTCACGCCACAGTACTTTCATAGAACTCACACCCACCTTCTGAGTGCATTGTTGCATCTTCAGAGTATAGAATCTCAAAGATAAATTATGCTATGCAAATGCTCACTGCACCATACTGTTTAAGGAATAATGACCAAGAAAGCTTTCATGAAGAATCAGTACAGACACAGACACAAATTTGTGTTTTTGAGGACATCTGATCCACCACCCATAGGCATGGGAGCTGAAGGGCCAAGCAGGTCTGGCCTTCCCTTTCCTAGATGAGTGAGGACGTGCAGGAATCTTGAGCCATGTGTCTCTCTCCTCTTTATATTTCACCTACATTTACCAGGTGGCCTAACAAAGAGCATCCAGTAAACTGTCAAATAGAAAAATTGGTGCAGAGTCAGCGGGAGGTCCATTTTGCACTAAGACCTGCATTTTACAAAGAAAAATGAAATAAGAAAGCGTGTAAGACCTGGATGAACCACGCATTATTTCCCTGCAGGACTTTTCAATATGCCACTGCCTGTAAAAGGAGCACAAAGTAAATACAAAACGCTGAAAATAATTGGTTTGTGGAAATCTCTTAAGTTTAGGAAGTAGCAGGGCTGTCACACAGTATGCTTTCTGACAAATCCTGGACGTCATATGTTTCCCCACATTATTGCATTTCATGCCACAGCCTGTGTTCTATCTTCTCAAAGTCCAAGAGACACTTTACCCTCAGAGGCTGGTAGGTCTCTGGAGTGAAGGTGCAGATGGACAAGGCTGTCCTTCATTCTCTGTCTAACTCTCTCTCTCTCTTACACACACACACACACACACACACACACACACACACACACACACACAGCTGATTGGCTGAGCTCCCATACTGTTTTTAGAAAGGACCATGCTAACATGCCTGCTAAGCAGTATAACTAGATCATAAGATCTAACAACATCTTCAGTCTTTTCGTAATCAACCTTAAAAGCAAATAAAGCAAAACATTTTATGTCATTAAACACGTATTCTTCATCTTGCCTGTGAGAAGAGCCCTGAAGATACAGAGGAATAAAGGTAAGAAAGTTAATTTTACAATTTTACGGGGTGAGGTGTCAGCCTATAGCAGCAGGCAAGTGCACTGATTGAGCACAAAGGATAATTTATAAACCCTCTAGTGGTGCCTTTTCTCCCCCTTTAATAGCCAGGAGGGAACAATATCATGAGCCATGGAGGTCTTATTTTTCCCTCTGTCACTTGAGTTTATCTTTTTCTTAACAAAACCATCCATGAGCTTATCCATACATTTTACATGCTTGTTTTTTTCTTTAAAACAAACAACAAACAAAAAACCGAACCAAACCAAACAAAACAAAACAACTTGTGATATTCAGAACCTTGGACAAAAGCTTGACTGTCAGTAACTTTCTGTTCTTAACTTCCAGTTTGGTTGTGTGTCAGGGACATTTAGTAGAGTTTGGGTATGGAAGCAAGCTTTGGAAGGATCTATTGTTTTCTGGTCATCTATGGCTGGACCTAAGCTGACTTAAGTCACCTTGATTTTATTTCTTACATTGCTTCATCTCATTTTCTATTCAGCCAGATATTTTGAAGAGAATTGAATTTGCCATGAAGGTGTATTTTGATAGATTTATTGTTACACAAATGTCTCAACATATAGACAAGGAAAGAAATAACACAATTTTAATTTGCTTTTTAATAACATATTTGTAACATTTTATTTTTAAAGATGTATTCATCTTTATTTTACATGTATCCTTGTTCTGCCTGTGTGCCTGTATGTGTAGAATTTGTATGCAGTTTCTGTGGGGGCCAGAAGAGGGTGTCAGATCTCCTGGGACTGGAGTTACAGGTAGTTGTGAGCCATCATGTGGGTGCTGGGAATTGAATCCAGGTCCTCTGGAAGAACAACAAGTGCTCTTAAACATGAACCCTAATTCTAGTCCCTAATTTTGTCACATTTTTAAATAAAATATTTTTTATATTCTTGGCAGACCAAATATTTAGACAATTTTAATATTTTAGAAAGCACTTAGGGGAAAGTCTTATACCTGTTTAAAGGTATAAATAGACATGGGTTCACATTGAAATAACATTTGTAAAAATTAAACTGCATGTATGTGACAATTGTATAGCTTGATCTTCTTGTGGGACTCCTAACAGTGGGAGCAGGGGCTGTCTCTGACTCCTTTGCTGGTTTTCAGGACCCCACTCCTCATTCTGGGTTGCCTTGCCCAGCCTTAATACAAGGCGAGGTGCTTAGTCTTACTACAACTCCATATATCAAAGTGAGTACTGGTGGCTTAATTTATTGGACAGACTCTGTGAGAATGCCTGAACAACATCCAAAATGTCAACATAGGTATTTGGTAGAAAACCATCCTGTGCGTAGATCTGTAACTAGCCACAGTCCTAATTAAACTGCAGTGCTTGAACTTTAATTGTTCACTTTGATTGATTTAATAAAGTTAACATCTGCTGCCTTCCCCAGACTTAGCAATAAGATCCTACACATCAAGGTCTTATTACCCAGCTTATGCCGGGTTATGAGAACCAAGTACCATAAGAAATGTCAATGCAGAAAGCTTATGCTGCAAGCGTAACAGAATACCCAAGAGTCTACACTCGCTCCTCTTTCTTAAAAGAAATGGGCAACTGTGCTTCAATAAAGACCTCAGGCACATGTTCAGCTGAGCAGTGAAACTTCTGGAGAATTCCCAATCACCCAGTACTCTGGGAGGTGTTTTCTGCTCACTTTGACTCCTCTGTGTGAGATAAGCTGGGATCAACGATAGCTAGAATAACACTTACAGTTGGTGCATTTTAAATTCACTCCCTAGCTATCCTCAGTATAAATAAAACTATACTTTAGTTTTTAAGTGTTGTGATTCCAATTTTTGGGAAAGCGAACAGATATGTTTATGTTGAATGCTGCCCCCTCATGAAATCAAGAATGGAGTACAGAAATGTTAGCTGCCCCTGTTGCAATGTTTAAATCCACAGTTTTAATAATTTAAGGTCTATTTTTTTCTGATTCTATAGCAGCAGGTGGATTTTGTGACACACACACCCCTTTTCTTTTCTTTCCCTATGGTCCACATCAAAAAAAACTCTCTTCCCAGGGTTGGAGAGCTAGCTCAGAGGTTCAGACTACTGGCTGCTCTTCCAAAGGATGTTGGTTTAATTCACAACACCTAAATGGCAGCTCACAACTTCAGTTACTCCAGTTATAGGAGATTTGACATTTGCACACAGGCATACATGCAAGCAAAACACTGATGCATATAAAAAATTTTAAAAAATAATCATTAAAAAAAAAAGCTTGGCACATACCTTTAATCCCAGCACTTGGGAGGCAGAGGCAGGCAGATCTCTGATTTCAAGGCCAGCCTAGTCTACAAAGTGAGTTCTAGGACAGCCCAGGCTACAAAGAAAAACCCTGTCTCAAAAACAAAAAAATAAAAAATAAAATAAAAGCTCTCTTCCTTTGTGTATATATTCCTAAAAGAGGTTCCTGGAAGAGGACCAGGTCCTCTGATTGCACTAAAATATCATCTTGTCCATGTAACATCTTTGTTGAGTGCTGATCCTGCCCAAGATTTCTTGATGTCCTGCTCCAGAAGACTCCAGTGAAATCCTTCTGAGGCAGCACTCTCTCATGTCATAGTTCTTGAAATCAGATCTTCAAGTTAGACAGACATTCTTAGGCACCCTTCCCTAGCTGCTTCTCGTGGAGCAGTGAGCAGTGAGCAGTGAGCTAAGCTGGGGGGGTGCAGGCTGATCTTGGCCTTCCTGGAAAAACCTCTGCACCTTGTGGATTCTCACTCAGAGAGAGTGAACTTGAACTCAGGCACCTTTTAGATGTGACTAAGGCCAAGTCTTATGGACACTTCATATTTGAAAACTATGTGGTGGTTTGAATAAGAATTGTCCCCATAGGTTCATGTATTTAGATGCTTAGTCACCAGGGAATGGCACTATTTGGAAGGATTAGAAGGACTGTGTAGCTAGAGTTTTCCTGCCTGGCCCACAGTCAGGACAAATCTCTGTCACCCGCCAGTCCCACAGCCACTCAGACCCAACCAAGTAAACACAGAGACTTATATTGCTTATAAACTGTACGGCTGTGGCAGGCTTCTTGCTAACTGTTCTTATATCTTAGATTAATCCATTTCTATAAATCTACACCTTGCCATGTGGCTTGTGGCTTACCGGCATCTTCACATGCTGTTTGTCATGGCTGCAGCTGGCAGTGTCTCCTCCCCGACTTCCTGTTCTCTCAAGTCTCCTCTCTGTTAGTCCCACCTATACTTCCTGCCTGGCCACTGGCCAATCAGTGTTTTATTTATTGACCAATCAGAGCAAATCACATTTGACATACGGAACATCCTACAGCAGGACTGGCCTTTGAGGTTTTAAAAGCACATGCTAAGCCTAGCCTCTCCCTGTCCTTCTCTCTGCTTGTAGATCAGGATATAGCTATCATCTACTGTTCCATCACCTGTCCATGGGCCGCCATATTCCCCACCATGTTGGTATCAGGACTGGGGTATTGCTGTGACAGGTGTGCCCATGCCCCTTGTTGGCAGAATGTCAATTTTGAGACCTTGGATTGGGAAAGCAGTTGAATGCTTTAAGTGTATCTTAATGGGTCATACTAGTAGAAGCATGGAAGACAGTGAGTGGTGCAGAGAGCAATGTAGGTTATGACAGCCAACCCAAGAAGTTTCAGAAGGCAGAATATTAGTAATTGACCTAGAAACCATTCTTGTCATATTTTGGCAAAGAATGTGACTGCTTTCTGCCCTTGTCCTAAATATTTGCCAGGGAGTTTAGAATTAATGGTGTTGGCAGAGGAGATTTCAAGACAGCCTAGTACTGACTGTGTCATGTGGTTATTAATTGCCACTTTTATGCAGATCTACAATGAAAAGAAGCAATTGGGGCAAGGAGAAATACAAAATGTACAATTTGAGGAGAAAGGGAGCACCGGGAAGTGTAATAAAGCTAAGTCCAGTGCTCAACGGGATAAAATGTTTAAAGAAAAGCCTGATGCTCGATGGAATAAAGGGAGTGGCAATCTCAGAGCAAAACCCCACTTAGCTAAGCTTCCTGCTTGTGAAAAGTAATTAAAGAAATGCTTAAGCAGTGAAGGAAACCATCAGCAACAGAAAGCTGATGAAAACGTAATTGAACAAAGGATAGAATTTGGCAGCTTCAATGATGTGGTTCTGACTTTAGAGTCAAGGATACAAGAAAGGGGTTGTGTGTCTGGGGAGTTCCTGCATGGAAGCTCTGAGAAGTCATTGCATAAAAATGGGAAGGTGAAACCTAGATTGTGTTGGAGAGCCTGAGATGTCAGAGATGCCAGAATTATGGGATGCCTGCTAAGGAAAACTACAGACTGGGTGTGAAACCAGTCTTTCAACATAGATGAAAGGAATTTGAGATCCAATGATCACCTTGACACCAGACATGATGATGCAGAATTTGGAGTTTGCCCTGCTGGTTTTTGGTCTTACTTTAGTCCAGTGCTTCCTCACTATGCTCCCTTTCTTCCCTCTTAGAATGGTAATACATATTCTGCACTATTGTGTGTTGGAAATATGTGATCTGTTTTTTGATTTTGATTTTATAGGGGATTACATTTAAGAGACTGCCTTGAGTCTCAGAAAAGACTTTGAACACTGGACTTTAAACAGTGCTGAGACTGTTATAGACTATGTTATAGACTGTTATAGACTATGTTATAGACTATACAACTTTGAAGGTTGTAATGAATGCATTTTTACATTATGGTACAGCTACAAACCCATGGAGCCAGGGAGTGGAATATGACTTTACTAGAACAAGTGACTAAGATACTATGAATCTAGATAAATTGTTTTCGAGAAAACCCAAGATGGAAAAAGTAAGCCTGACATTCAGATGTGAGACAGGAATTGGGGTGGGAGTTCAACAATCTTTCTATTTACCACATCTTTCCTATATTTCTACATTTAAGAAAACCAATTGTTTAAAACCCAAGATGCAAAATACATCTAGAGCCTAATATAATGTATTACTAAACTCTTAATTTTCTTAGTGCCTTCTTTAATAAATGCAAGAGGGCATTTTAATGCAGTTAAACCCTTACATAGTAAACTTACAAATAAAAGGGTAGACTGTAACGATAGACTGAGGAGAGATGACAGATATTAAAAACGATCCTTGATAAATCATGCTACAGTGAGGGTTCTCCCTGGGGTAACTAGCATGCTGCCCAATTAGCATCTTTCAGTAATGAAAAGCCCACATGTTGACTTGGACATTTTAGGTATTTAACAATGCTAGCAGAATTGAGATAATTTAATGTTTAAAATCACCATGACTTAATTTTCTATGATGTGCATATAGTGTTCAAAATAAAATGAAACTTTGGATAACTCTTAGAATACTCATTGCTATTCTGCCTTCAATACCATTTTGACTAACACCAGACCCTTTGCAATCACTCTGTGGCCAGAGGATCCGAGAAGAAAAGCTATTCAAACCTTCCTCTTGCTGGGTCCATAGCTTCAGGACTATCCTGAACAACAGAGCCACGCTTAGACAAGTTCCTCTGTTCACAGTGCAAGAACATTCCAGGAGGTGTAAACAGTTTTAAGAATGCAACACTTCATTGTTTTAACTTAATTATCAAGTATTAAAATTGAAGAACCACAAATACATAGGAAATTATAGTGTCCATTCATTCATTCATTCATTTACTCATATATTTCCTCAATAATACTTGATAGCTATGACTTCCACAGGATTTCCCTGGCGCTAGTCACCCTAAGTGGCTCAGAGTGGGACTAAGGGTAAAAGCGGAGGAGGGATAGTTCTCTCTGAGCTCCCTTGTTTAAGGTAGAAATGAGCTAGGTGTGAAAGTTCCATAAGTTCCATACTTTAATCTAGAAATTACCTAAGTGTGAAGAGCAGGAGGGAAGGTTCAGGATGAGCCCCAGGCTGTAGTGCAGAGATGACTTAGGTGTGAAGATGTGGGGTGAAGTTCTGTCCAAGGTCTTTCCACGGTAGATGCAGCTGTGGATTTTGGTATCCACTGGGTCCTGGAGCCCATTCAGAGGGATGATGGCACTGTCGCACTACACATTTTTCCCTGTGAAGCATAATCTGTCCTCTTCCATCTTATATAAGAGAGTGTATCAGAACGGTGGTGTAGCTTACTGCCTGGCAATGGACTTTGATGTCCAATGCTTAAGTGATTGTGTGTTGCCAAGTGCTGATCACTGCTATATTTGTCTTTGTCTCTTGGACCCACCTGTCTCATGGAGAAGCTGAAACTGTGACAGCACAATGGAGACTTTAAAATGTCCTAAACAATATTGAGTGTCCAACAGGATGCCTGCACCTTACATGTAGAAAATGATTTTCTAATTCTCTTTTAGGCATGTGGGTGTTTTGCTTGCATGCATATTTGTGCACCACTTGTGTATCTGGCACCAGTAGAGACCAGAAGAGGGTGTCAATCCCCTGGAACTAGAGTTATAGATGGCTGTGAGGTGCCACGCATGTCCTGGGAATTGAACCCAGGTCCCCTGGAAGAGCAGCTAATGCTTTTAACTGCAAAGCCATCTCTCCAGCCCCATGATTTCTAATTGTAATACTTGTGTTCTTAATAAAAACATTCCGGACAAAGTATCACCCATCCTATCTCAGTTTGTGTAGAAGCAGGTGCCTCCTTCATGTAAGAGGAGCATTGATACTCAGTGTGCTGCCTTTTCTCAGGCCTTCCTCTCACTGGATGGGTGTGTCCATCAGGGGAGGCCTTCAGAGTACTTCTTTCAGGGAATTCAGCTGAAGCTTCCCTCTACCTCTCATGTCTTCACTTGCCATTTGTTATGACTTCTCAAGTCCGTGTTTAATAGATTGGATCCCAATGGCTTTGAGGCTAGTGAGAGAACCAATGTAATCTACTCTTTCCTACTCATTGATGCAGTGCATGCATCACGGTAGTTACTTTATTGTAGGGTGAGCAGAAAGGGACATAGAGAGATCCTGTTTAAGCGTCTGCGAGCAGAGATGTTACATTACCTGTGTCCTTCATGCTTGTTGGAAAAATAGTTGCTGTGGTATAGTAATGAAATGTCATTTGAATACTTGGTTCTCAGTTGGTAGTACTGTTTGGGAAGGTTATGGGACTTTTAGGAGGTGCAGCCTTGCTGGAGGAAGTATGTCACTGGGAACAGGCTTTGCCTGCCTCCACTTCCTGTTTTCTGTCTCTACTTGCTCTGCATGGTTGAAATGTGGGTTCCTTAGCTTTCTTACTGTGAGGCCGACTTCAAGTTCCAGCTGCTACACCTTTCCTGTCTGATGAACTGTGTGCCCTGGAACTATAAGCTAAAATATCCCTTTCTTCTCTAACTGACATTTTATGAGATTATTTTATCATATCAACAGAAAATTAACTAATACAACAATTTTCACAGATTTACTCTTCGAGTGAGGAAGGAATATGAGTGAGTTAAGTTACAAGCAGTCCTAAGAAGTGAAGGATAAAGGAAAACATCACATTCGAGGGGATTTTCAAAATATGAACTATGCATTCACTAAATTTTCAAAGGCCTAATAAAAAGAGAGAAAAAGCACAGCAAAAATTATTCATATGTATTGTATGTGTGTGTAGCGAATGCATGTGTGCACACATGCATATGCATGTATGTGTTGATATCTATGTAAATGTGCATGGTGTATGATGTTGGAAGGGTAGTATGGCAGTTAGCAATGATTATCAGCTTGACAGTATATAGTTTCCTAGGAGATAAGCCCCTGGTCATGCACACAAGGGGATACGAGATCTTGTGCAATGTGCTTTGATCATAGTCATTTATCTCCCAATGCCTCCCTGACCAATCCCGCTCCTACCCATCAACTTTGTGTCTTCTTTTTTTCTGTACCCATGGAGAGCAATTTGTGAGACCCATGTATTCCTGCTATGTGGCCAATTTACCAGGGGCTACACTCTTAAAGAAAACTGACTCTCCCTCTCTCAGAAACTATCCTTAGCTAACAAGCCATGGGACTTTGTGGTCAACTCTGCTCTCCATGCTGGGGTTTGGTCTGGCTGAGGCTTGCACAGGTCTTGTGCACAGTGTCACAACCTCTGTGAGGTCATATGTGTGCAGCTGACGTGCTATGTCTGGAAGACCAGACCATCAGTCCAATAAGAAAGTAGTCATTTACTCCCATGGTGTCCCTGTCACTGTTGCATCAGTGAGAATGTCTTGTCAGGCTTATCATTATTGTAGTTCTCAGAACTCATAGTTGGGTAAGATTATGATTCCTTTTCTCTGTCAGTAGTGTGCACAGAATCTTCTAGTACTTTACTGTGAAAGCTAGCCACTAGGGATGGAACTTCCAATTGGAGCCAGTTTGATCTCTTCACGTTCTAGAACTTAAGTATGTGGTACCTTCAGCAATGGCGTTTTATTGTTAACTTCTGGAGAGTAGCCAAGAACATTGGCCTGTAATGTTTGGGGTTTTATGGGACATAAGTGGTCAACAACTCCAAAAGAGGTAAAAGTTTGTATGACAAATACATCTAGTGTGACTGAAACATTGCCCAATGTATGTACGCACTGGCACACTCTGTTGTACTCAGTAACTACATTTTTATTAAACAAATGAAAACATTTTAAATACTAACAAATTAAAAAGAGAAACAATTGTAGTGTCGCCAACATAATTTTTTGTCCCCAAATATTCAAATTATTTCCTTCCCAAATTGTCTATCTTATTACAACATGAGTCCTTACATAGGACACCATTCAGGGCAGAGCTTCAGTTGCTGCAGTGGGGGTAGACCAGCAAGACACATGGGGGAGCTAAGGTACAGCCCAGCACAAAGTCCTAAATTTACTAAAAACATTCATAGTTCTTTTTGGTTAGTTTTGTTTTTTCAACTGGGTTGCCCATTTATCCAGGGTGAACTTCATAGATGACTACATCATAATGGGACCAGGTTGGACAAGACTGCTAGCTGTCTATTAATCCTAAAAGATATTATTGTAAAATCTAAGCTTTGATTAAGTAAGCTAGTAAAGGAGTCAACAGGTAGGTGTGATATAACAGACTATGTGGGGTAAGGTGTTTTGAATTCAGCTTTAAATACCAGGTAAAGAAGTGTTTATACCTTTGTGATGTTTTTCTTTATTTGTTTTTATTTTCCATGCCACACTCATGATTTAAAAGGGCCCTACTTGTTGCTGTTTTATAGACACATGGGTGAGCTCCCACAAGCATGAACATGATACATTCAGGGTGCCCACTCTAAGTTGATACATGTTAGTAATTTTTTAAAAATTTCTTATGTTAGTGTGTGAGTGTGTATGAATGTATGTGTGTAGCCTGTGGAAGCAAAAGTACAAGTGTCCAGTTCTCTCTCTCTCTCTCTCTCTCTCTCTCTCTCTCTCTCTCTCTCTCTCTCTCTCTCTCTCTCTCTCTCTCTCTCCCAA
>CABHPR010122437.1:0-17095 GCA_902168415.1 Peromyscus melanophrys
GATTTCTTTGCAGTGTTTGATTTTCTCATCGGGGAGTGTGGTGTATCTCCACTGTCTCAGCTTTCGCTGTGTATTGTGTGATTCACTAACGTTGTTTTCCTCAGTAAGTCTGTTTCCAGTGGAGGGGCTTGTCAATGTCAGTTCTACTGCTTGCCTGGTAATTTTCTCAAGTTTTCATAAAACCATTAATGGGGACGACATTTTAAACAAAAATTTTAAAGACATTGACTATTTCTTGATGGAAGTTAATAGTAGAGTTCTGCTTACTTTTTATGTGTGTGAGTGTTTGTATGTGTGTGCACCACATGTATTCTTGGTGCCCAGGGATGCCAGAAGAGGGAGTCAGGCACCTTGGAACTGGAATTACAGGTGCTCGTGAGCCACAATATGGGTGCTGATGTCCTCTTCGAGAGCAGTAAGTGCTCTGAACTGCTGAGCCATCTCTCTGGAAGCTTTGTTTTTTGCTGCTTTTAGCCACAATATACAGAGATTCAGGAACCAGTTCATTATACTTTAACAAGTTACGCTTATACAATATAGTGGTGGTTTTATGCTACACATACTAATATGCGAAGAAATTTCAGTTGACTTAAGGTGGGTTGAAGTCATTTATAATCTTATCTGATCAATTCCCTCTTCATCGGCCCCTTCTCTAATCTTATTTCTGTGACAAATCTGAAAATTACTTTCCACATGAATCTTGTAATATCAATCTCTCCTTTAGACTATACATACAAGCTCTACTTTTACTACCTAAATTTTAAAATTACATTAATGCTTCCTATCTCAAACTTCAAACACTAAAAACTATTATCTTTCCCCTACAGATATCAATTATCAAATTTTTCAAAAAATGAGAAAATTGTGAGAACAGTAAAATGAAAGCCAGATATGTAGCACCTGCTGAGATTCAATGTGCCAACCCAGACCAACCTCAGACTCACAATCTTCCTGACAGCTGGCATCACAGGTATATGCCACCATCCCTGACTCCACCACCTAGTATAATACCTCTCTGTATTTTCTTCATTTGTCCTGATTACCTATCAATCTTTCTTTCTAGTATGTATGTGCATGCATGTATGTATCAGTCAATCATCTCTCTTGTTAAATCTTTTCAATGTAAGTTACATCATTATGACCTTTCACCCTTGAATATCTTAACATGCATCCCCTAAAATAGATAATGTTCCCAAACATGACACAATGCTATTATATCACCCAAGAAAGCACTGTTGCGTGAAACATTTCCCAGTGGTAAATTTTCTACTTCTATTCTTTCTTGTCTGTTAGCTACCAATCTTTATTCAAGAAGGGCATTCATAATTAGGTGTAAGTTTTAGTTGTCTCTAGTCAAATCAGATTAAACACAAATTCTTTATGTGACATTCTTACTGCTAAGAAGATTTGTATTAGGAGTTTGTGACCCTCTTAAATTGTGTATATATAGATACCCATTTTTCTTGGGAGGAAGTCTATGCCATGTCCAGACTCTTAAAGGTATCTGTGGTCTCAGAAGAGTCAGGAGCACTCTTCTCGGTGTGCCTGGTTACCAAGCATCTCACGTAGAGCTGTCCATGTTGACTTAAACATAAAAGCTACACGTTAGAAATATTCACATGCTCTATTTTAGACTGCATATTGCTGATGACAGACCAAACAGGAGTTATAATGTTCAGTGAAGTGCAGGGAAATACATGTGACCACTAATTAGGGTCTAGCTTATGGTGCTGGTATGGAGGCTAATAATTTGTGAGCTTAAATTATATTCAATATCGTGATCACGTATATCATTAAGGGGCAAATGGTGACTGAGCTGGGCTCTTTGTTAGTCTATAAAATGAAAACATCCCCTAAGTTAAAGCCTCCTATCTACTGACAGGCACTAATGGCTCTGGGGCTGACGTGTTAGCTTAGTTCAAGTATTTCATAGACGATTAGAGTTAATGAGCAAAGTGTAAGCAGGACTCGACTTAATGAATGTGCTAATTGTTTTTCTTGCTGCAAATATTAGTGCTTCTTTTAACCATAATATACAGAAGATTAGGAGCCAATTCATTATACTTTGTCTAATGAGTTATATTTATACGATATAATGGCATTGTTAAATTCACACAGTACCCTCCTTAATATTCACAGCACTTTACCAGAGCATGCTATTTTAAGCTCAAAGCAGCCCTTTGTCAGTTGGGAAGGCAGGAATAACTGTGCCTATTTTACCCGGCTTGTTATGAGCCCAGACTGAATCCGCACTGCCTTGGTTTGAGAAGGGGCTCAGCTGCCTACCAGCCGTGTGACCTCCGGAAAGCTGCTGAACTCTCTGGTGGGGTGGGATCCGTGTTGTGGACTATCACAGGATTTGGCGAGTGCTTGTGAAGCATTTAAACTCTTGCTGGGAACAACCCAGACTTTGAAGTGTGGAGTCGGTATGTTCCCATTACAAACACACCTCCATCATCCCTTCCTGGTGCAGCACCCAGAGCGCTCTTTGGAGACCGACAAGACCTGCATGCCACCTGGCTGTTTGAAATACCTGGGTACATCCTGTAGCAAGGGGAATGAAATTCAGATATTGACTGTGGCCAAGTGTAATCTGTCTCCTGCCTATCCCTACACTCACCTTTTCCTGGCTCGGATCCACCTTCTGCTTCTCAAACGTTCCTAGCTCTCTTCCAGGTTTGACCTCCCTTTCTCTAGATGCTCAGGCACCTGTCAGTCACATGGCAGCTGGAGGCAGATTCAGGGACACAGCCCTCTTTTCACTCGTACTTGGCTGTTGCCCACCTGCTCTGTTCAATGAAAAGTGTGAGTTCTTGTGAAGCACGAGCTCAGGGCACATTAAGTGTCAGCATGTTTTACTCTATTGTGTTCACGGCACACATTGCATAAAGACATGCAGCTGTGTACACAGGATCTTTACCTGAATATATTTACGGTGGTACGTGCCTCAGACTTGCGCCGGCTGTTACTGTGACTCTTATATGCTCTCTTAGCCAGTAGTTCTCCCAAGTTGAGTGTGTTCCAGGGATGCCTCTGGGTTTTTTGAATCACTAGTAGGGAGGATCTCTTGGGGGGACTGACATTCAGGTTGGGAAGAAACCCAAGCTCCATGGAAGCTGAAAGAAGGAAGTTGCAGGTATTGCAAACATCAAGTGCCAACGCTCTGAGCTGAGGAAACAGTCGCAGAGTTTGAGTGACTGGTGGTGGGGTGGGGCTTGGAACGGTTCAGCTGTGGTTGGTGAGCAGGAAAGAATTGAAGTTGGTAAGGAGAGGAGTAGGGCCTGGTCAGGCTGCTCCTTTTTGCACTGGGGAGAGCAGGCAGTAGTCTGGGCTCGATGGGAATCCTCTGGGGGGCTTCGTGCAGGGGAGATACACAGTCTGGAGGGAACAGAGATGTTACAGTAAGAGGCACTCTGCCCTTTGGCTGTCTTCTAGGGGTACTCTCACGTCTTAGACTTAAAGCAGGTTGTCATCTGTCAAATGAATGAATGGAATTGTCCTTAGGTGTCCGGTAGGCATTGGCCACAGCAGCCCACAGTTACTGAATCAAATCCCTTATGTGAAGTGGTGTGGTGTTTCCATATGGGCAACAACATCCTCCTGTGTCATCTCCGGGTTACACATAATACTGAGTACACCATAAACCTACATCAACAGTCAGATTGTATTCTTTAGGGAACACAGACGAGAATGAACACTGTGTATTCTGCGCAGCTGCACTTTGAAACACACTTTCGAGCTACAGTTGGTTCAGTCTGTGGCTGTGGAGTCTAAAGATGCAGAGGGCACCAACTGTACGGTGTCTCCTTCAATTCCCAACTTGGGAGGAAACTGTCCAAGCTCCGAGTTCCTGCCTAGATAGCAGGCTGAGTCACTCCTGTGTCGTATAATTCCATCTTCCGTGTCACCAACCCTACTGACCCGACTTAGCCAACTGGACCAGGATGGCCAGAAGGCAGGGTGGTCAGCACTTTGTGAAGCAGCCCTGCTCTGCCAAGCAAGGTTAATGACGGCTAACAAATTAGCAGCAGCAATAGCAGATGACAGCAGTACTGGAAGTTTCTGCAGGGAGAAAACTGTCCCCAAGCCTGAGGGGGCGGGAGGGGGGCGGGATGTAGGCATGAGAGAAGGGTTATGAATTAGAGTCAAAAATGAACGGAATGCATTAGTAAGCACAAAACCAGACATTGCCCGGAACACACTGGTCAGGAAAAGGAGGCACTGAGAGACTGTGACAGGAAAAGCTGTGGTTTAGGCAGAGATGGGGACCCCCAGCCTGGTCCCCATCGGTCATTGGAAGGTGGAATATGCAGAAACAAAAGGGTCGTCTCTGGGATGCTGGGGTAACACTGTCACCCACTTGGGACTGTTTGAGCAAGGCCTGGATGTACTGCTGTTCCTGGGTCCTTTCTCATGTTGGTCTGACCTCTTCCTTACCCATCATTACTTAGAGTAAACCCAGTCCTCGGCCAAAAGCAAGGCTGACCGCTTGCACCCCACTGAGCAATATCTGGCTTAAAGAATTTTTCTGTATCCTCAGTCGTGTGGCTCTGAATCATTCAACAGTGCTTCGACATAGTTTCATTCAGGTTCGATGCTCTCATCTGCAGCAGAGACTTCAGAGCAGATTTACTTTCATAGACAGAAGTAGTATCAAAACAGTCTAGCAGCTGTCGACAGCAAGTTACCGTGGAACAGTGAAATGCCCACCTACAGTAGAATTTCTGATTCACTGAGTTATGTACTTAGGATTTATGTAACTTTTCTGTATGTAAATGGAACTTAAAAATTACTGTTTTCTAATGGATGCAGAGCTGCATCGCTTCTGTGCTTGTCTTAGCAGCTCATGACTGTGTCAGGCCAGAATCCCAGATCCTTAGGAAGGCATATGAAGTCCTCTCTTCTGGCCCCCTCACAGCCCAGTTTTTCCTTCATTATCTCCTAAAACCCGTTCAACGGAGTGAACTGCGGTATCTCATTTCTGCAGTATGCAACGCTCTTTCCGCTTGTCTATTCCAAGGATCCTCCTCCCAATGCCTCCTCCTCTTGGTCTAGGAGAGACCCTCCACTCTCCCTCTGTGACGTCACCTCTTCATGCCTGTGTGATGTGTCCCTTTGGACCCTAATGCCTGCTTGTCTGTTCTGAGCTAGCTCTGAGCTGCAACAAGGCAGGGCCTGTGTTTCTGTTTTGTTCCACTACACAGCACAGTACCAGATATATATATATATTATATATATATTATATATAATATATATATTTGTGTGTGTATGTATGTATATATGTATGTATATATACACACACATACATATATATATATATATATATACTGTGTTGCCCACAATAAATGTTCACAGTCTATATTGTATGCCGCCTCACACAGAAGTGGGTGACTGGGTATTTCCTCAGGAAGACGGACTTGGTAATCTGAATATTTTTACTGTAGGAAATGCATAAGATCTTTCATCACACATGGTCATTTTGTGCCGGTGTGGCATCCTCTATGAAATCCCAAGATTCCAAGCCTGCCCCACTGTCCTCCAGATGCCATCTAGACGGTCAAATGTGTCGTGCAAACCTTCTATCTGAGGGATCAAGGGGAACAAGTGCTTCTCTTTCCACCAGAGGAGAAGGTCTCTCTGGACTCCCTGGGGCATGGCACTACTGGGGCAAGGCGGGGTGTTCTTGTTCTGCTCCTGGCATGCTACCTCATGGCTCCCAGGGAGTATTTGACAGAATAGGCTCAGTCTAAGTTACTAAGTGTCATGCTGCTAACTGGAATGCCCACTTCTGAAAAAAAAATCACATAATTCCTTTCTCAATAAACCAAGTCAGAAGACATGAATTGTTATTGCTAATTTATTGGTACGAAAGTAGCCCAAAGAAGAACAGCTCGATCAAAATAGCTCATGGGAGCCAGGTTTTCTGACAGGTAGTCAGTTTTGCAGTTCTAGAATGATCTTTGGGGATTTCGGGATTATGAATGACTATTCCAAAGTCTACCTCACTAGAAAGTCTGCTGCTCTCTGACCAATGCACAGTAGGAAAGAACAAGAAACCGACAGGGTGTTAGTGGAGTGTCAGTAGAAATGATCCCAGAGTTTCCCTGAAAATGCTACTTATGTTTTAGCTCTGCTAACCCAACTCATTACAAAACCTCTAGATGTGAGTCTATAATTCCCAGTGAAAACACCGCTCTGCCATCTTCCTCGAGCACCATTGCAACGTCAAGACGCTTCACATGAACTGAATTGCTAAGAATTACCTCAGAGGTCGGATCAGTCCAATAAGTAAGAGCGAAGAGAATTTGAACTCGGAATTCAAATATGCCAAGACTTTGTTACTGGGTAGGAGCCACTTGATGTCGCCCTGAGTCCATTTTTCTAACTTCAGAGTGCCCTGTCAGAATAAACACTAGAAAATATTTCCTTTTCAAAACATAATGCTTTACACACACTACTATAAAACACCATGACTCAGACATGGTAGTCATGATAGCTAAGCATCATGGCAGAAACAGCTCCGAGAACACATGGAGCCAGTGCGAGCTTTGATAATTACCGCAAGCAAATGGCATTGACTCATGGCTCGGAATTCGATGCCTGGGAAATGTTTAAGGACTTTCCTTTTTGATGTCACATTGTCTGATACTCTTATTAAATAACCTCCTGCCTGTTCTCATAATAAATTCAGATGTTTTAATATACGACTCCTCCTCAAAAATGTTGGGAATTCACAAGGAAAACCACCTCAGAACCCGACATACATGCTATGCATATACATGCACATATTTGCATATAGCTGTAGAAGTGTCTCAGAACTACTTTGCTTGTGAACTATGGATTATGATATTTCCTAGTCTGTTTTTTCCTATTTCAGGATAAATTCCTGCTGCTGTTACTCAGTTGACTTCATGTCCTTTTTGCGAATCATGCCTCTAGGTAACAACAACAACAACAACAACACTATTTTCATGAGTATTTTGGGCATCTGGCATTTTGTGTCACTCGTTTTACAACTACCTTGTGACTTATGACGGCATTCCCTTTTATTTTGTGTCCCAGTGTTATTGGTCAGTAATTTGAGCCTTGTTTTCTGAGAGAGTTTTGTATGTTCTACCCAGCACTCGTGAATTCGCTTGATCGTGTTTGGCTGAAGCACGGTTGATATAAAGGACTCAAAACGGCTTCCTCACAACCCTTGCTGGGCTTGGCTCAGGTGGGATTGATAACTGACGTGCCCACCTGGGGGGTGGAGAAGTTAAACGTCTATGGAGGCTAAAGCCTCCTCAAACAGAATGGGGATTCCCATGGCTTTCTAGGGCCGAGTCTCAAAATTCCGTTCATTATATCTTTGGTACTACTTTGAGAAAGCAGCTACAGAGCCCAGTACAGTTCAAGGAAAGAGGCAATAGATCCTGACTTTTAATGGAAGCATTGACAGAGAACGTGCAGCCATGTTTTCAAAATCATACAAATAGCATCAACCCGGGTTTCTATAAATTAAGAGCCGAGAAAATCTGTGAATGTCATATTTTTATTTTAAACATATATAGATTTGATGTAAAACTTATAAACCACATTTTCTCTCTACTCTTTCATGAAATCCAGATGTTTTAATGTGATGCTTTTCAAATGGTTTGATCATAATCCATAGTGAAAATCCCATTGTAGTCCCCTCACACATGGAACCTACACAAAAATCATAAAGCAGTGCCTCGTGCACCCCATAAGTGCCTCGTGCACCCCAATATTTTCTCTTTTCTTCTTCCTCCTCCTCCTTCTCCACTTTTGTAAATAATGCTGGCTACAGCTCATGAAATGGATTTCACACCCACTCGTGAATTGTGACCCTAAGTTTAAAAAGCACTGTTTTAGTAGGTCAATCTCCCTTTTCAATTTAGGTCCAGATTTTCCCTTCTTAGACCCTTAGTTACCAAAGACCAAGAAAATGGTCTTGTTAGTCGTTGTCTCTGATGTCACTGTAGACACTTAGTAAATATTTCTTGAGCTACTGAGTTGAGTGAAAGAAAAAGAAGAGGCCAGGCGGTGGTGGCGCACGCCTTTAATCCCAGCACTCGGGAAGCAGAGGCAGGCGGATCTCTTTGAGTTCGAGGCCAGCCTGGTCTCGAAAGCAAGTTCCAGGAAAGGCGCAAAGCTACACAGAGAAACTCTGTCTCAAAAAACCAAAAAAAAAAAAAAATGCTTAGAGATGTTGCTACAAAATGAAGCAGTATGTTGACACTAGTTTAAAAAAAAAAAAAGAAAAAGAAGAGATGAATGAACTCTTAGCTCTCCTCCTATGCTCACATTCATCTTTGGTTCTCTTTGACATCAGTCTCATGGTTCAGTGAAGCAGGAGCAGAAGTCACATCACATGCCATGATACACAACACGGCTAAAGACTTGCTATTCGCTTGGATGTATTTCTTTCCATTCCTTTTCATTTCCAGCAGGGAAGACAGAAAGTTAAATAGAAACCCTGAATAAAAGTTCAGGACTGCAATGCTGACACTCTGCTCAGAGGGCACAGGGTGAGTCCTTTCTTCTCTCTGTGGTAGGAAGTGGGAGTGTGAGCATGCACACACACACACACACACACACACACACACACACACACACACACGGAGCAGGGAGAGAGAGAGAGGGAGGGAGGGAGGCAGACAGACAGGCAGACTGTGGCTCTGTTGGACAAAGTAATTTGTTTTTTCTCTGGTAGAGGAAAAGTCCCTCTAGGGGGTCCTGAAGCATTTGTGAAATTCTTAAGACAATGGATAACAAGGAATAAATTGAGGAAGGTAATAGTGGGAAGATGAATTTGGGGAGAGGGAGCTAGCAAACGCCAGCTCAGTGGAGTCTTAGGACACGGGCTTTATCCTGAAAGAAGTGAGGAAATATTTCATCATATGATATCATGCTTAAGCAATTACAGGCAAGGTTAGCACATCAGGCAATGAACCATCAGCACATCAACACATGAAGATATGAACCAAGGTGACCCTCCCTAATAAAGACCCTCTCAAAGTGAGCCTGCTGTGTTGAGATGCAGCAGAGAGGGCTGAGAACATGGGCAGGTGTGGAATAATGATGGTGTGGTCCATCACTGTAGCTGGTTTTTACTCTTTGGGGGCGCACCATCCCGCTCCCAAATAAATACACGAAGACTCATTTTTACTTATGAATGCCCAGCCTTAGCTTGGCTTGTTTCTAGCCAGCTTTTCTAACTTAAATTAACCCCTTTCTCGCCTTTTACAATTTGCCTCTGGGCTTTTTAACCTTTCTTTGTTCTATATGTTTTTCTTTACTTCCTACTCCATGGCTGGCTGTATGGCTGGCCCTGGCACCCTCCTCTCCTCCTTCTATCACTCTCCCCAATTCTCCTAATTATTCTCTCTGCATGTCGGCCCTGCCGATGTCTCTCTCCTGCCTAGCTATTGGCCGTTCACCTCTTCATTAGACCAATCAGGTGTTTTAGACAAAGTAACAGTTTCACAGAGTTAAACAAATGCAACAGAAAAGAATAAAACACATCTTTGCATCATTCAACACATGTTCCACAGCATAAACAAATGTAACACACCTTCAACTAATATTCTACAACATCACCCAGTGATTTATGGTAAGCTGCTGTCCTGTATTCCAGGATCACAATGGGACACATTTAGAAGCTCAAGGTGGAGGGATGGCTGGATCCCTTCTAGCCGCTCTTAGGTCTGTAATCTTTGGCCTGGCATGACGATGTCCCGATGTCCCGGCCTTGGCCTTCTCAAATATAGATGAAGAAGTGAGAGTAGATCAAAGACATGTCAGCTGTTGGCTTTGTGTTTTGCTTTGCTTTCAAAATAGCCAAGTTGTAAGTCTTTTTAAGGGGTTGAGGGCCATGTCGTCTCTAGCACAGGTATTCAACTCTTTCCTTGCTGCTTCAAGGTTGTTGTAGACAATGTAAAAATGAGCAAGCATGGCTGTGCTTCAATAAATTTAACTTTAGAAATGACTTAGAAACGTAGCTTTCGTGAATCGTGAAGCATGGCTCTTCTGAGGATTCTTTTCTGTCCCTGAAATGGCTGACGCCCATCCTTAGTTTACAGGTCACACAGAAATGAGATCTCTCTCCTCTAGAGAGTCAGAAAGAATACTCCATGACAGCCAGAAGGAGTGTTTCTACTATTCCCATCATAACGACAGAATTCAAAGGAAGTACCCCACCAATCCTTATACAGTTCCTCACAGGAGTAAGAAATCGTTTTACAAAGGCAGTTTCAATAGTTTCTAAGCATTATATTAAAAATGAGATAGTGAAGCAACTATTTGTATGCCCATGTTCACGGTGAATGATTCACAAGGGTCAACAGGTAGGAATCTAAATTTCCATCAAGATATGAACGGATAAGCACATTGCAGTATGTACAAACAATGGTATATTAGTCAGCTCTCAAAAAGGATGAAATTCTGAAGCATGTTATACCTTGGATCAATAAGGCATGCAAGAAAAAATACAGAATGAATTTGCTTATGTGAGATGCTTAGAGTAGAGAAGTCCATAGAGACAGGAAGTAGCGTGGTGAGAGCAAGGACTAGGACAAGGAGGCATGGGGAGTCAACTGTTTGGCAGGAACAGAGTCTCACTTTGGGAAGATGGAAAAGCTCTGGGGATGGATGATGCTAATGGTTGAGCAGCAGGTGAATTACTTATCCCCAGTAGGTCATGCACTTACAATTTAAAGGGGCCAATCTTGTGTAGACACTAGCGCCACAATGAACCCAAGAAACAGAACAATACAGCTGTTACCTTCACATCACCCAAGACAAAAGAAGAATCAGGAAGTGCCAGCCAGACTGGCACCTTGTATGGTAGCCTGGACTCTGAGCACACAGTGGCTGTGGCGACAGCGTCTGTCCTGTTCTGAGCACTTTACAGCATTGCTTTGGAGAACCCATCTAGTGGCATGTTATGGTGGACAGTTTCAGAGGGGTTCCTTTGTCACAGAACCCACAGGCAGGATTGAGAAGCAAACCTATGCCTGTGCCCCCAGAACCTTGTTGTCAACCACCTGGACAATGCCTCCTATAGTTTTGGAAGTGGCTTGTGTTAATGATGCTGAAATCTGCCACTGGAGCCGGGCGGTGGTGGCGCACGCCTTTAATCCCAGCACTCGGGAGGCAGAGGCAGGCGAATCTCTGTGAGTTCAAGGCCAGCCTGGGCTACCAAGTGAGTTCCAGGAAAGGCGCAAAGCTACACAGAGAAACCCTGTCTCGAAAAAAAAAAAAAAAAAAAAAAAGAAATCTGCCACTGAATACCGCGTTTTCAGGGTATTCAGGGAGCCATTGTCCTCTAAAGGAGAGAGGACTTGGGAGCTGAATCCCAGAGTTTAAATCTGAGGCCAGCACACACTGTTAGTTTACGGAAAGGTGGAGGGCTGATTCCATGAGCTGACTGATAATGACGGGGCCAGGGGGACCTGGGCCATCATTCTCTCTAGCATGACTAATGTAGCCTTTTAGCCCACAGACTCGAGCTCAAATGTTTGTACGACACTACTAAATAATAAATATGTACATGTCTCGTCTCCTGCACTTGACTGTGAGGTAAGGGCAGGAGCTGGGCCTCTTTAATATTTATACCTCAGTACGATTACCCTGGGCCGGGTTCTGCCTCAAGTAGGCACTCAGCAAATATTTGCTGAATGAATGCATACATGAATGTTAAATTCTCTGCCTGCAGATTTTCCTTTTGTTTCCAATTTTCTCCTCCATCTGATACACACAAGCGCCTTTTGTGTCCCTTCCGCAGATATTACAGATGCCCTCAACAATTGTGTGTGTGTGTATGTGTGTGTGTGTGTGTGTGTGTGTGTGTGTGTGTGTGTGTGTGTTCTGGCCCACTTTTCCTCATTGATGCTGAAACAGACTGGAGGCCAAAAATAGAAACCTCCTTGACAGCTTTGCAGAGGACTCACGTCCCCTGTTCCTAACGTGTGACTCTGACTCCAAGAGACACACTTGATTTTTACCTCATTTAAAGAAGGATCAGAGAGCTTCTCCACATGGTGGTTGACACCAGCTGCAATGACCTCAGAAGTTAGGGATTGGGACATACAGGGAAATGTCACTGGAAGAATGTCACAATGTGTCTTAAGAATGCTTAAACTTTAAACATTAAAGGCATGTGAAAAGGGGCCAGAAATTCCTTCCTTCCTCCCTCCCTCTCTCCCTCCCTTCCTTCCTCCCCCTCCCTCTGCCCCTCCCTCCCTCCCTTCCTTCCCCTCCCTCTGCCCCTCCCTCTCTCCCTTCCTTCTTTCCTTCCTTCCCTCCTTTCCTTCCTTTCTTCCCTCCCCTCTTCCTCCCTCCTCTTTCCTACCTCTCTTCCCTCCCCTCTACCTTTTCCCTCAGCTCCTGTCTTACTGTCTTTCACTTTCTTTCTTGGTATCTCTGGTTTGAGGCAGAGTCAGTGACTTGCATGAGCTTCAAGCCTGCACATATTATTCATTTTTGCAGATACAGGGCAGGGCTATGTATAAACACACACTCTGCCATAATGCTGATTCTTTTGGATCAAACAAGGAGGAAAACACAGTAGCAGCCACGGCCTTGGTTTTGAATGATCTGTAATCTGCATACATTGGCACATGATTTCCAATATGTGCTGTGGGGAATGAGACAGAGGGCTCAGCCTCTTTTCTTGGGGACACGACAATATGCTAGGATGGTAGGATAGATACAGAATCAATAACACAAGCGAACACCTAAGTGACTAGTAGATCAATAATGAAATGTAAGGAGATACTCTTAATAACTGTCCCCACCTACAGTATGGTGGGGGCTCCACCATATAGATTTTATGTACTCATTTGAATTCTAACTGTAATGCACAGATGTGCAGAGGCAGCTGTTGAGTGCCATGGTTATCACAGGACTCTGGAATCAAGATCACAAGATGTGGCCTGGCCTCTTCCTTCTGCAGAGAGAGAACTCACTTACCCTGATATTTAGCCAATGTACTCCATTCTGGCTCTGGTGACATGTCTCAGCATGGGTGGTTCCCTCTTGGCTTCTATCTCTTACTTATCAAGTGAAGCTATAGGGGAACTTAATTCTATAGAGTGGATTATATGATGTAAACATAGGTAAAAAAGAAGATACATGAATCTACAAATTTCAGGTGTTAAATAACTTGCCAGCACTCACTCAACAAATGTGTTGAAGAAGAGGTAGCACTCAAAGATGATCCCACAACCTTCAGATCTTAATCACTTTATTTTAAGGGTATCACAAAGAAGAGCAAGCACATTGTTAATGGGGTTGTGTATAAACTGGGAAGACTCACAGGGACTATGAGAGGGTCTGAGGATATAACAGATTGTGTTGAAGGAAATGGAGACTCTGAGCTGGGACGGTTAGTTTTAACTCAACTTGACAGACTCTAGAATCTCAGTGGGGGACTGTCTAGACCAGGTCAGTCTGTGGACATGTCTACCTGGAGATTGTCTTGTTTGTGTTAATGGATGTGGGAAGACACCACCAGAAAGTGGGTGGCATCACTCCCTAGGTGTGGGTCTTGGACTGTATAAAAAAAGGAAAAAGTGAGCTGAGTATGCACAGGCGTTAATTTCTCCGTCTCTGCTCTCAACTGAGGCTGTGACTAACTGCTGCCTGCTCCTACTGCCTCGATGTCCACCTAATGATGGACGACGAACCTGGAATTATGAACTCAAGTTAACCCTTTCTCTCCTAAGCCGCTGTTGTCAGGGTGTCTTGTCAAAGCACTAGGAAATGAAACTAAGACAGCTTCCCTGTAGAAGAGCTAGAGTGTGGAAGGCCAGCTGGGAGACTAGTTCCCACATTTTACCCCAAGGTACTCTTGAGGAGTGAGGGATAAGAGATTTAGATAGAGGCCGGGCGGTGGTGGCGCACGCCTTTAATCCCAGCACTCGGGAGGCAGAGCCAGGCGGATCTCTGTGAGTTCGAGGCCAGCCTGGACTACCAAGTGAGTTCCAGGAAAGGCGCAAAGCTACACAGAGAAACCCTGTCTCGAAAAACCAAAAAAAAAAAAAAAAAAGAGATTTAGATAGAAGGACAGAGGGGAGAGAAACAGATAGAAACACAGGATAGCCTCGGGAGGGCCTGGATCCTCATCCACCAGCCCTTCCTGTCTCTTCTAAAGGGCTTTCTATAGGAATGCCAAGGGATGGGGCAAAAGACCTCCCCCTAGCTCAGCCAAGTGTAGACCCTTCCAATTACCTAGTAACCATGCACGTGGTCAAACCATCTTCTAATGCAGCTCTGCTGGATAAAGCAAGCTCAGATCTCACTAGGAAACCTTTGTGGACCTCCACACTAGAGTTAACCTGATCTCCCCCATGAACTTCACTAGCTACCACCTCTCAGTGTCCTTTCCTTCCTATCTTTGTGACTCGACCTCCCTTCTAGGCTAACATGCTCACAACTAAGGATGCCCGGAAGGTCCAGAACTATTCCTTGCCTCTTCTAGAACCACCTATGTTGGTTCTCTGGTTTCAGAGTCTTTTCATCTATTTTAGGACTTATTTACTAAGCACAAGCAAGATGTTAGGAAAGAACATCTGATCTTCAGTGTCTAACTCCGCGCGTATTTCCTGGGCTTATGTTTGCAAGTGTGACAGAAGGAAATGTGCCCTCCCTGCTCCTCTTGGGAGAAACAGAGTGTCGTCACAGTTCAGCAGGTAGAGGAGGCTGGTGTTTCTATGACCCTGGCACTATTTATATCTCAGAATACGGCAGAGAACTGGGAAATCAACATTGTTTGGTACAACCTACGGAAGATCAGAGTTCACCTTTGGTTTTATTTTACCTTCCCTGGTTTTAGTCCCAGCCATCTTTGCCTTCTCCACTCTTGGCTCTGGAGTCTTAACAGCTGCCTCCAGAGAAGATGACTGAGGATGATGTGGAGACCTGGGAGTGAGGAGGGGAGGAAAGAAGGCAGGAGTAGACCAAAGGAAAGTGGAAGTAGTGTGTCAGAGGTGCCGGACAGCCACTTAGGGCAGCGTGAACATTGAGAAACAAGATCTTAGGGGCGAACTCAAGGGACTCCAAGACTAGTGAGAGTCTGTTCCGTCCCGTTGGCCTATGGGTCTGTGCATATACCAACACCATGATGTTTGCGTTGACATCGCTTATCAAATATCTCGAAATCAGGTACTCCAGAGCCTCCACATCTGTGCTTTTTGCTCAAGTTGCTCCAACTATTCTGAATCACTGCATTTACAGCCATCTCAAAGATGCCAATGCTATACATTTGTGAAAGCCTCTTAATGAAAGATGCTGGGGAAACCACGTGTTTGTATAAAAGAAAGAAACTTAGCCCGGGTTTCTTACTGCAGATGAAATTCAACACAAAATGGATTTAATTCTTAAATGTAAGACCCGAGACTATAGAGCTGTTAAGAAAACACCAGAGAAAAGCTGCATGGCATTGTCACTGCAAGGATCTTTAACTAGAACTTCAAAAGCACAAACAATAAACAAGCAGAATGACCTCTGACCCAAAACACTCTCTACAGTAAAGGAAACAACCAAAAGAGTGCATGGGCAATTTACAAAATGGAAGAAAACATTTGATGTCATATAGAAGGTTAGTTTTCAGAATCTATAAGAAACTCAGAAACTCTGTAGAAAAATAATCCCAAATAAGGAAATTTTAAAATGGGCTAGAGAAATGACTAGATATTTCTCCAAAATAAGACACACAAATGGCCAAGAGATATATGAAGTGGGATGGGGGAGGTGGATGTGTAGCTCACTGAGTTAGAGCACTTGCTCTACAAACAGGAGGAGCTGAGTTCAAATCCCCAGCACCTACATAAAAATACAGTCTGGAAGACTTACTTTTCTACCTTGAGAAAAATGCCTCAAGTACATTAAAGAATCTCATAATGGATACCTTCAGCTTCCAATCCATCATGTCTTCTTTCAGGATTTCATCATCTCTTACCCGAAGCATTGAAACAAACCTAGTCCAGGTCTCCATGTCTTCCAGTCCTCTAACTGATGCTGATGTTGTGTGGTTTTCTTGACCGTCATTTTAAATTCTTCACCTTCTATTGTTCTCTAGGTAAACTGTGATGTAAGCTCCCACCATGTAATTGCTCCAACAGTCCTGCTCTGTGGAGGTGAGTAGGTACAGACAGAGCCGTGCTCAACCAACCTGTCTCCACACATCCATACCAGTGGCTCAAACCGGTTCCTCCCTTTTCTGTGTCCTTCACAGGACCCTTCAGGCCTGAGCAGGGGTGTGCTCAGGCCATGGTTCCATTCGCTATATTCCTCATTAGTGCTGCCTTCATGGATGAACAAGCTGTTTCCAACCATTTTCTACCTTGGCACATCTGCCTCTTTGCTCTGCTTTGTTCTCTTCCCATCTCTTACTCATCAATGAAGAAGAAGCTCAGAAGCCACCTTCTCTGTACCACCCATAATGTGCCAGGGAGAGCCAGTTACTGTCCAATGACCTGTCTTAGTGACACCATCTACTGTGTTGTTCTGTGGTTCTTCTACAGCTTGTCATCACTTTATTTTAAATAAAATAATTCACTTTATTTTTCTGTTATAAAAACCCTATGTGGTAGTCACAGCCAGAGCCTGGGTCTTCCAAACAGAAACTCAGGTGTGAGTTTTCACCAGATGGTCAGTGAATTCCTCATAGAGAGATTTGGTGAACACAACCTCTTTCCAGAGGTCAGGGACCGATTACTTGGAGATGGCATCAACAGCAGCGTTGGCAAAGTTGCGCAGTGTGACAGTTCAGTGGTTGACTGATGTGTAGCAGCTATCAGTGCTGACCAGCAGCAGCAGCTTCCTGGGCACAGGAGCGGAGAAGATGCCAGTTTATGGAGGCAGGAATGAGACACACCATCACAGAGCCACCTCAGCCTGTCGCCTTATGTAGAACAGTGTGGGGCTTTCCAATCTTCGTCCCCAAGTAGTCTCTCAGAAGATAGGATGATGGGAAGCTTGACCAAGATGATGCCCCACACTACCATCTTGCATTCATTTTTCCTTGTTTATTATTCCATGAGGTGCTAGTCCCTCCTGTTATTTCCAAACTTTCAGGAAGGTCCGTAAT
>CABHPR010122438.1:0-18183 GCA_902168415.1 Peromyscus melanophrys
CCCCCCCCCCCAAGAGGTCATGACCAACAGATCTAGATTCTGTTTCCACCATGTACCAGATGCTATCTTCTAGCTACATACATCTCACACAAAACAATCAGGCACAAGAGAACCCATTGTTGACTCAGCCCTAGTTTTGCTTCCAATGATCTTCCCAATTCTGAGTAAATACTATTTATTCTTCAATGGCTGAAATTTACAACTTAGGTGCTAAGTCTCGGCATGTGTGAGGACCTCGGTTCAACACCCAGTAGGTCAAAAACAACAGCAATGACAAACCCCAGGTACCTACCATCTTTGAATTCTCCCACCTAGGCTACCTGTAGATTCCTGGTCCATTCTAAAACCTTGTCATGGCTCTCCAAGGCCACTGGTGCAGGGCTACTGCAGCACCCTTCCCTGCCTGCCTGGACTCTGAAGAAGTCTCCTAAGTAGCTACCAGAATGCCCTTTAAAAGCTTCCATTAGGTCACAGTGGCATTTACAAATCAAGTCTGAGCCCTTATAATAGCTCCCGAGGTGTGCTTAGGCTCCCTTTTCCCATTCTTCCTCTGTCTCCCCCACCCCCCAATCTCTTACCCTCCTGCTTGGTTCCCTCTGCTTCAGGCACACTGACATCCTTTCCAGGGCTGGTGCAGCACTTGCTCCTTATGAATGCCTGGCAGTTTCTCACACATGAAGTCTCAGCTTCAGTGTCACGTCTTCAAAGGGTGACTCCCCTTTTCCAATAATCTACTCTATGACTGGGACTTCAGCAACGTGCCTAAGAGTGTGGGCTGCTATCACTCTGAAACTTGGTTTCCTAAAGACAGACGTGACTGTGGGCAATTTCTCTAACTTCCTTGAAGCTCTTCACTCATCAAGAACTGTTGACCACTGTGTCTTTTACACTGAATATCCACAAGATAGACACATAAATAGAGTGAACAGAGGCAACCCCTGAAGGACACCTGGCCCTTGAAGTGCTCACTCTGTTTTCCCTGTCTGTGGTGGAGTCGCGCACTACTGGTGAAGTGGTCAGGAAACTAAAGCAAAAGCTAGGAGATGACAGACCCAGGATTTGATCTCAGGCCTGCTAGTCTCACAACTCCAGTACTCTTGCAGTCAGCCCCTTCTCCCCCAAGCTATATGTGCCTGGGCCCAGTCGGGGTTTGCTGCCCTCACACCCTTCCCCCTGCTCCAGATCATCAGCCTATGAAGCACCTGCACCGCTCCTTCACTTGAAAACACACTCAGACTCCTGAGTGGGTTGAACTCCGTATTCAGGCTTAAGAGTCAACGCATTCTGTGAGACGGATTCAGAATTCCATCAACTTTCCTTATCTCCCCACGATGCCATCTGTGGGTCAGAATGGCTCCTCCTTCTCTTTCCTACAAGGAAATGGCTCCAATGCCCTGTCAGGTTTGTACTTGTGCCGTTTACATCTCTTAAAGCCTCACACACTCAATAAAGACCGAAGACTTCTACAGTCCTTGCCAGACTCAAGAATGAGCTCTGGAGTGTTTGGTGAAGTGGCTGCCATCTGGAATATTTCTGTAGCTTGTTTTGAGAACTAAAAACTAAGATCCATGAACTGACCCCCAAGGCCCTAAATAAGCAGGCTCAGCCTCTTGTGATCTGGCCTTTTAGCCTTAGTCTTCTGGAGCGCTGGGACCCTGACACTAGAACACACCCCCGCTGCCCCACCCCCACCCCCACCCCCCGCCCGGTTTACTTTATCCAGTCTTAGCCTTGTCTTAAGCTAATTCCTGTTACATGGTCCTTGCCATAGACCACCAGCACCCCCTCAACATGTAACTAGCCATCTACTGTACGTACATCTTCTAGTCTTCTCTCAGAAGACACAATTTACCTGTTTTTTCCTCTGTCCTAGTAACACGTTTAACAAGAGCTATAAAGACTTTAGCAATTTGAATAGTAGCCATTCTCAGTGATGCCATCTTAAGCTATATGGTTACAATTATGCCTTTATGTTATTTAGCATCTGGTGTAAGTAAACATTCAGGTTTGGTAAACCTCTTTGAACACACAATCTCACCCTCTAAAAGCAGTTTCTGATTTTCAAATCTGCATACAGGAAATCCTCTTTGCCAGTTTTCCGGTGTAGTGATACCTAAGGGCAACACTGAAGTCCAACTATTCGGATTAAAATCTCCAGTTTCTCTATTGGAAACAGAACAGTTAAAGCACTTAACCTCTGTGAACCTGTAAATTGCAGCTACTCAGAAGGCTGAGGCAGGAGGATCACAAGTTTGAGATCAACTGGGCAGCACAGGGAGACTTCCACCACAAAAACCCAGCTTTATTTAACCCCCATGAACCTCAGTGTCCTTGATATAAAACAGACTTCAAAGAATCTGATTTCATTTTACTGTGAGGATTAAACAAAGTAATCTATGGAGATCACTGAGGGCTGAGCTCGAAAACCTAGAAATAGCACACCCCAGCTCTCTCAGGACACTGATACATACCAAAGAGCAATGGCTATTTACAATGTGAGCTGACCCCTAGAGTGTTCGAGAGATCCCATTCCGGACCACACACATGCCCTAGAGGCCATTCAGGGGACACCAGGGGAGATCTGTGGAGGCTCCTCTACACTGCAATTCAGAGAGAATCTAAGACTTTCAGCAGGGCAGCCACATTCTAGAGAAGGTAGCTCAAGCATGAGTGTGCATCAACTAGGGTAGGAGGGAGGGTAGTCACCAAGAAGACAGAGGCAGATGAAGGAATCCAGAGCCGGGTCCTCAGTTCTCTCCTTTCTCCATGCAGCTACTTTAGATGCAGAGACTGGTAACAGGAACGGAAAGACTAGAGTGTACTGTAACAACAGAACACTAAGGGCTAAGACACAACCTCTACAGCCAAGTTAGATGTGTTCAAATCCTAGCCCTATGACTTTCCTAGCCTACACCTAAAAGAACCCACCTCAGTCATGAGAAGACATGAGAATAAAACACTCAGGACACTGCCTGCCACACAGTAAGTGCTACAGAAGATTGGAACATTTTCTCATCTTCCTCATGGCTGTCCTTTGGTCTTTGAGCTAAGTGGTTATGCTGACCTGGGACGAGAATGAGGTCCTAAAATCATAAATAGCACTTGGCCCAATTAAACCTCCTACTGGATCACTAATGCAGTCATTATAAAAACTAGGGCTTGAAAAGCCTTATAATGCCTGCAGCCTTGGCTGGCACACCTACCTCCCCCTTTGGCATTCTGGTGTTCTGAGGTTCCCAGAACCACTTCAGGACCTGCCTTTGCTAATGCGGTTTCCTCCAAATGGAATGCCTTGCCTGGACAGCTCCAGAACTCAGTTTGTACTTCACTAGATAACGCTTCCCTCACCGCCTACTTGAGGTAAGCACTTATTTTTTCAGACAAGTCTCTCTGTTATTCATTAGCTATTTGTATTTGGGCTATTGCCTTGTCTAAGATAGAAATACTAGGAAGTCAGAGCTCAATGCTTCACACACAGGAGGTCTTTAACAACTGAAACTAGTCTCTGAAGTTAGCCTGCCTAAGTTCAAATCCAACCATGTCACATAAAAGGAGTGTGAGCTTGGGCCGTAAAGTGCCCTGTGAAAAGGGAGACGACGGTAAGGGGGAGTTTAGAGAAGAGACAGTTCACACACACACACACACACACACACACACACACACACGCCTCACAACTGTCTGTCCAGATCATGTGCAGGTGTGCCACGCTGACTACTGCTTTTATTGGGAGTAGAATATACCAACTGATACTCACAGTCTCAGTTTACCTGAAGCCACCAGCCCTTAGGCACACATTTTAAGTAAAGACTGAGTTACGTATCATGGCAAGAATTTATATGTATCATTCATCATTAAAGCACTGTCTGGGTACTAGGGATTTATTTGCAAAGGAACCTCAAAAAGTTTGTCTGAGCTCTGATATATAAAAAGTAATCAGTTCGTAATTACTGAGTACTTCCTGCATACCAAGTACAATGTCAAATATTAAATAATATTATTTGACTTCTTGGGAATGACACCCCCATTTCAGAAAAACGTAAGCATGACACAGAAGGGTTGCTTGATTTTAGTCACAGAACCAGCAAGCTGAGAGCTCAGATTTGAAAGTAAATGCTGTCTCTACTGTTCCCTGAGGTTGTCTCATCTTTCCCAAGGGATTTCTGCTCTTTATCAAGCTTCAAGTCATCCAAGGTGTTCCCATATAGTAGGAAGTTCTGTGGGTCCTTCTGGATTGTACACTCTCACTGTTCAAAGTTTCCTAGGACTCACATTTAAAGCACCATCCATATTGGAGAGATCTCCAAATAACCTAAGGACTGTAGAAACAGGTCTCTCTCAACAGCCTGAAGTTTTGACGAGACTGAGTACTAGCTGTTTTCTTCTTTCAAACAGTAACTCTCAATAGAAGGCAATTAGAAAACTGTAATATTTAGAAAGTTTTTAGTTGCTGTTAAATACCATTGGAGTCTTAACCAGGAAAACATAAAACAGAACTTTATTTTTACCCATTAGGAACATCTCTGAGCATGCCTCAAATTCATATCACCTACTCTGACCATTAAAAGGAACTCTACCTGTTTATACCTAATGTTAAAGTTGAATCAAAGAACCAACCAGACAGAAAGACCAATGAGAAACCTGCCAAACTAAGTATGGTCTGGTCTAAGGATCAGTCTAAAAAAAATTAGTGTGTGTGTGCATGTGCAAAAAGATGTTTCACATAGAAAGCAACCAACAAAAAACACCATAGACCCAAAAAGCTTACGTAACAAAACACTGCTGTGGAAAGAGCACTCCACGATGGACAATGACCTCCCCAGAAGATATGTATTATGAATGACGAATACTGTACTGGTCGAGGAAGCCCAGAGACAGCCCTTCCCCCTGCAAAATAACAACAACAACAACAACAACACTCAGGCTATCATTATTCCTCTTGTGCCAACCATAACTAGATGGTAAACCCTGTTGCTAAAGACACTGCACTAAAGTTGCAGGACACAGAGAAATCAAACTGGAAACAAGACACTTCATCCCTGACAGCTAGCTTTCATTGTGCTGCGATGTGCTATCCTGGTTACCAGGGGAGAAAATACTGTGGGATGTCTTTCTGTATGCTGTGAATATGTGCTGTTCCCATTGACTAACAAAGCTGCACTGGCCTGTTGCAGGGCAGAATGGAGCCAGGCAGAAAATCCAAAAGGGATAGGGAGAGAAGAAAGATGGAGTTGGGGGAGACTGCTCTGAGCCGCTGCCAGGAGCAGCAAGATATGAGAGATCAGGTAATGCCATGAGGCCACGTGGCAAAACAGATTAACAGGAATGGGTTGAGTTAATTTGTAAGAGCTAGCTAGCAAGAAGCCTGAGTCACAGACCAAACAGTTTGTAATTAATATAAGCCTCTGTGCGTTTTCTTGGGACCAAGCGGCTGCAGGACCTGGAAGGACACAGGAAAACTTCTGGCTACATCTGGTGTTCCAATGTGGGGCAAGAATTTCCACCTAAAACCCGAGAAAGCTTTAAAAAGAGTTCTAAAATGGAGCCAAGAGCAGCTCTCTAGTTTGTGTCTCTCATGCAGGCCGCGGCCCAGAGACGCTGAGGCATTTGAGCTTGAGCACAGCATGGTGGATTCCCACCATGATACACAGAGGCCTCTCCAAACCGTGCAGTGCTCTCTCAGTAGTGGAGAGTTTAGCTTTTGCTAGTATAGACAAAAGAAAGGGTTTCTGGGCTACACACTGCTTGACAGAGGCACAGACTCACTGCTTCCCAGAGTTGGCGGTGAGCATGGCTCCCAGAGCTGGTGGTAAATGTACCTTTGCCATGTTGGGAAGCTAAACAGGGTGCAGCTTATCAGTTTAAAATCTCTCCTGGTCAGAAAAGGATTATAAATACACAATAAGGTAGATTCAGATGGAATTAACCTCTAAAAGGTTTACAGTGTGTGTAAAATTGTACATAGGCTTGGAAGAGAAAGGAAAATAAGTATAGGCAGTTATATAAAGAAATAGTTTTAAAAGATAAAGTCTTTAAAGAAACAGTAAAAGTAATATAAAAGTTAAGCCACATAAGGATGGAAAATACAGAGTCTGGATTATGTACATTATTGTGTTTTCTTTGAATTTTTTGACTGTTAATGAACTAAATGCAGAAAGACATTTGACTGTAAAGGCTGCTAAGTTAAACCAATATATATTTTAAAGGTATTTTGAGTTCAAACTTTGGGTCTAAGGATATGTTGCTTTGGAAAAGAGGTTCTGCTTTTGTTTCCACAGAAGATGAGAGCCTGTGGATTGAGAAAAGACACTGATAGTCTTACCAAGAGCTGTTATGATACTAACCTGCCAATCAGTGGTATAATAGTACCATGACTAATAGGGATAATCAACCACTAACTGATTAAATCTGAGGATTATTCCATAGGAGAGAATTCATGTCTGACGCTATAAATCTGGTCAAAAGTCCATGGCTCAGGGAGTCATAGACACGAGTAAGAAAGAACCTGTGGTTCTGTTAAATGATCACGCTGTATAACTGCCTTCTAAATAGTTGTTTTTGTACCCACATATCGGTGCTGCCCTCAACCTCGGCCAGAGAAGCTACTTTCTGCAGTGCGCACTGGTTCATGAAGACTCATCACTGGTCACAATGCTGAGAACAGGTAACTATGGTATGTTCAGCTCCAAGTGGGACAGCCATATCAACCCCACCTGCAAAGGCTCAAGGAACACCAGAGAAAGGAGGCAAAATAATGTAGGAGCAGGAGTGTGGGAAGAGTGTTGTGACATACTGTCTTCTGGACCTGGTAACTCATGAACTCACAGCAGCAATGGTGACATAGAGAAGATCAGTCCACTTGAAACTCCAGACTGGAGAGAGGGGAGGCTAACAAGGCCCCACCACTAGCTGAGAAGCTACTGTCAGCTGAGAGCTACTGGGTGAGGGAGAGCCATTTTTCCTTGGGGGTTTGGCGGCTGGTAGGTTGTCTATTCCAGTGAATGCCTCCATACCCATAAGCACAAGAGCAGCGGGAACTGGACTCGATGGATTAAAAAGAAGACATGAAGTTGGGAAGAGGGGTGTTAGAGCGCAGGAGGAGGAGGAAGGGGGAAGTGGGGGATGGATAGGATCAAAATACATTTATATACATTTATGAAATTTTCAAAGAACCAGGTAAAATCATCTATTTAAAACACACCTATGTGATATTTACTAATCAACTATAAACAGCAAACATTTTAAGATATATTTTTGTTTTTTAAAAATTTAGTTGGGCGGTGGTGGCACACACCTTTAATCCCAGCATTCAGGAGGCAGAGCCAGGTGGATCTCTGTTAGTTTGAAGCCAGCCTGGTCTACAGAGCGAGATTTAGGACAGGCACCAAAACTACACAGAGAAACCCTGTCTCAAAAAACAAAAAACAAAACAAACAAACAACAACAAAAAAAAAAGAATTTCATACATACACACAATGCATTTTGACCATCTTGACCCCAACTCTTGTCCCTCAACTCTCTCCAGTTTCATTCCCTACCTCCCCTCCAACAACTGTGTCCTCTTTTTGTTTTTAATTATCTGCCAAAGGAGTCCAATTTGTGCTGCCCATACACTCATAGGTATGTGACTATCCACTTGAGCCTTGGTGGTTCTGCCAGGGCCACACTAAGTAAACGGCCTCTCCCTTCCTCAGAAGCCATCAACTGCCCTTAGCTCCTCAGTTAGGGGTGGGGGCTCATGATCCCCTCCCCCATGCTGGAATGCTGACTGGCCTGATCCTGTGCAGGTGACCACAGCTGCTGTGAGTTTTCAGGAGTACAGTGGTCCTGTCATGTCCAGAAGACATTGCTCACCCCACTCCTCCCTCTGGCCCTCAACAGTCTTTCCACGTTCCTCTTCCATGAGCATCCCTGAGCCTTGGAGTAGATAAGGATGTTTTCGTCCTATCTAGGGCTAAGTACTTCACCGACACTGTGCATTTCGACAAGTTTCTGTGCTAACTGCTACCCTCTGCTCAAAGAAACTTCTCTATTGAGGTCTGAAAGCTGAGCTGCAAATCTTATCCCAGTGACACTCCACAAGTCTGAAGTGCTTCTGTTGTCACTACTGAACTGACACAACACCTGCAGCTGGAGAGGGACAAGTGTGAAAGCCCTGGGGATTTGGGTTCAGAAAGGCTGTAACAGTTACCAACACAATCCACATGCACGGCTATCTCACGTATCTCTTACATGTTTCCTCAAAATACTGCCAGCAAAGTCATGCCCTACAAATGAGAAATAAAGCTTTTAATAGCATGTGTCCCAACTATGAATGTAGACACCAAAATCCTTATGGAATTCTTTGCATCATAACCATTAAAAGTATCCTATGTTAAACTCACAGAATATGGGTTCTAAGAATCAACTGCCCAACTTTAACCACAAGGTACACTATTTCTGCAACTGAAAAAATCATAACAGTAGGTACTTTAGTTAAGTTGTTAGAGTAAATAAAATAATTCACATAAAATGCTTGCCAGTCTAAACAGTAAGTAGGGAGTAAATCAGAGCTCAATAAAAACGGCATTTATTGTTATCACTACTGTCACTGTGGTTAGTTCTACTGTCATGATTAAGTAAGAACACCATTTCTCCTTTTGTTGAAAAGGCAGCTGTAGCTAGAAGTTTTTCTGTGTCCCACCTGGCCCACAGCCACTCAGACCCAAGTAAACACACAGAGGCTTATACTAATTAAAACGGCTCAGCCATTATCTCAGGCTAACTACTGACTAGCTCTTACACTTAAACTCAGCCCATCTCTGTTAATCTATAATGTCGCCACATGTTCCATGGCTTTAACCTGTGTGCCACTACATGCTGCTCCCTGGACGGCGGGCTGGCATCTCCTGACTCAGCCTTCTTCTTCCCAGAATTCTCCTTGTCTGTTTATCCCGCCTATACTTCCTGCCTGGCTACTGGCCAATTAGCATTTTATTTATCAGCCAATCAGAGCAACACATTCACAGCATACAGAACATCCCACAGTGCCTTCCCTGTTCTGTCTAATCAAAAAGGAAGGGTTTAACTCTAACATAGTAAAATTACATATAACAAAACAGTTATCAAGCAAGAATTAGTTACAATATCGAGTCTATTTATATTTGGCAAATTTAAAGAAAATGTTCTATTTATCCTATATTTGTGAGTCTAAGTTTTTAAATCTAACTAGTTATGATAAAAGACATTTATCACAACTAAGGAAAATTATAACTATCTAGTCTTCAACTACATCAAAGACCTCAGAAGGATATATTACCTAAGTAAACAGGAAGAGCATTGTAAGCAACTTTCAAAACTCTGGAAATGACAGAGACAGCTGCCTGCCTGGACAGTCATCCAAAGTTCCTCTGTAGCATGGGGGCATTCATCTTTAGCCCACAGGCCTAGTCTCTCAGTCATTTTTTTCTCTGTGTCTTGTATAATGTCTGGCAGTTTTTAATGTGAAGCAGGAACCTGAAGGACCATTTTGCCTTGCAAAGTTTAGTGGTCACCTTCCTATGGGTCCTGCATGTCCAGTCAATATAACATTTTGTCAAGCAGTCCAGGCAAGAACAGTTTCTTGCCCAAGGACCATCATGCCTTGCAAAATTTAGTGGTCACCTTCCTATGGGTCCTGCATGTCCAGTCAATATAACATTTTGTCAAGCCTCTGTGTGTTCACTTGAGTCTCAGTGGCTGTGGACTGGGTAGGACACAGAAAAACTTCTAGCTACAAATGGCTACAACGGCTCAAGTTTCCACCTTAAACCTGAAATACTTAATAAGCAATTCTAAACAGAGCCAAAAACAGGTTCCTGCTCGTGGTGAGATGCGACAACATGCGGGCTTGAGCTACTCTATGGCAGGTTTGCAGTATGTGGGCTTGACCTACTTACATGGCAGATGTGAGTGAGTGAGTGAGTGAGTGAGAGAGAGAGAGAGAGAGAGAGAGAGAGAGAGAGAGAGAGAGAGAGATTGATTGAGAGAGAGAGATTGAGAGAGATTGAGATTGATTGATTTCTGGGCTACACGATGCTTTGATAGAGGAATAGACCCACTGCCTCCCAGAGTCCCGTGGTGAGCATGGTTCCCCTACATAGTTCCACCATGTTGGAAAGCTGAGGTGGGTGGAGCCAGCAGCCACAGTTGCCATTTTAGTCCTAGTAATGCTGTAGTTTAAAACAATAGGTTCACAATAAGACAGATTCAGATGGAATAGTTTGCAATGTGTGTAAAAATGTACGTAGGCTTGGAAGAGAGAGTAAAAGGAATATATGCAGTTATATGGACTTATATAAAGGAGTAGATAATTTAAAAAAAATAAAGTCTTTAAAGATACAGTAAAGGTAATAAAACAAGCCACGTAAAGATTGATATTACACAGAGAATCTGGATTGTATTGTCTTTGGGATTTTTAACTGCATTAAGATATTTGATTGTAAAAGCTGCTGAGCTAAATCAATATGTATATTTTTAAAGATGTCTTGATTTCAAAATCTATGTCTAAGGATACGTTGTTTTGGAAAAGAGGCTCTGCTTTTGTTTGCACAGAAGATGAGAACCTGCGGATTGCTTCCAGGCTAATAAGGTTTGATCAGCCAAGACCCCCTGAAAGATCTCTGATGATACCATGGCCCAGATCATCCAACAACCAAATTAACATCAAGGCAGCTGGCTGTTTCTGTTAACTCACATTTTTTTGGAAGCTGCTTGTTTGCACTTCCTGTTTTACTAGGTAATGTTATTTCCTTCTTGGGTCTCTATGGTTGGTACTGGGATTAAAGGCATGTGTCACCACGTTTGGCTGTGTCCTTGACCACACAGAGACTCTGTCTGCCTTGTGATGGGATTAAGGGTGTGTGCTACCACCACCTGATTCTGTTTATGGCTGACTATGACCTCTGATCTCCAGGCAAATTTTAATTATTAACATACAAATAAAATATCACCACATCTACCAAGGTTCTTCCATGTGAAAACACAGCCTCTCATACAACTAAGAGTACTCACTATAGGGTAGAACTGGCCATTTATGTAGTATGGCTAACCTTCTATACATCATATACTTAAAAGAACTAAAACTATATTGTATATATTATCTGGATACAATGGAATTAAACTAGGAATCAATAATGGATCTATGAACTTTCAAAAAAATAAAAATTACTCAAAAAAATAAAGATATCTCAAATAACCTATTAGTCAAACAGAACGCCACAAGAGAAATTAAACAAATCAAAAAATCTGAAATGAATGCAGATAAAACATAGCACTTAATTCATGGACACAACAACAGGGATGCTGGGAGGAGGCAAGCAAACCAGCTCATGCTTTCATGCAGAACAAGAAAGTTATGAATGAGTAATCTAAGCTTACGTTTTCCTTTTGTTTCATCCCATTCTGTAGTGCTGTGTTTATTTGTTTAGAGTCTCACCGTGTAGCCCAGGCTGTCCTGGAACTCCTAATCCTCCAACTAGTCACTAGAGTTCTGGGATTTTGAGCCTGTACCACCATGCCTGGCTTAAATCTTAAAATTTAATAACAAATTATATCAAAAGTACACAGAAATAATTTAAGTGTAGTTATCAATAGAATTCAAAGGGAGAGTCAATAAAATAAAAAGCTAGTTGTTTTTTTACAAAATCAGTAAAACTGGGTTTAGTCCAGGAATGCAGGAACAGCTGGTGAGTGACTGAGAACTAGCAATGTAATCCGTGGTGTTACCAGACTACAAAACTTTGTGATTGTTATCAATTGATATAAAAAATCTTTTGATGAAATTCAATAGTTTCATTAAAAAAATTGGAAAAGGGGTAACTAAGAATAGAGAAAATTTCCTGATTTTGATGCAGAAGAATCCCAAAAGCATCCAGCTAGGATATTACTTAGTAGAGAAAAGATGAAATCCTCCTAAAATCAGATACAAAGGAGCATCCCTCCACTCAGGGCTTTTACTAAAGCAGTGTTAGAATCTTAGCCACATAAACAAGAATGAATACTAGAAAGGGAGAAATATACTTGCCCCCTTTTGCAAGTAATATAATGGTCCATGTTTAAAAAAAAATTTCAAAGAAGTCCTAGAACTTAAGAGTTTAACAGGATTCACAGGGGAAAAAAAAGACCAACATACAAAAAGTCAAGCCAGGCCTGACTCACACCTGTAAATCTCAGCACTAAGAAGTAGGTTTTGAAGTAGGCTTTGAGATCTGGGTTCAAACCATGTAACTTTATTTGTGTCACATTGTGTCCAACACAAATGAGAACCTTTTGGGGGTAGGAAGCAGAGCTAGTCAATTGTCTTCTGATAGATCAGCAATAACAATATGAAAGTAGAAATTAGTTGGCTAACCTTCACTTAGCCAAGAACACTGTTTTACCATTCAGTGGGGAACTACCATATTATTAACATGTTGAGTTAGAGCTGAATATCATTCAGGAGTCTTGAGTGTAACAAACACACTGAACTGCTTTAAATGTATTAGCCTATATTAGCAAAATCCCTTAAGAAAAGGACCAGAAACAACCCAAAAGAAGCACAGACACCGCAACATGTAGTAACGTCCTTGCACTGGGGTCCACACTCCTCCAGTCAGAAGGAAAACACGCCTGTGTTTCCTATCTTAACAGTGACAAAGAGAACTAAGGTGCACCCGGTCCCACGTTCACTTCAGAATAAAGCCTTGTGACTCAAGTGTATTTCATGGACAACGGCCATTTTATCATCTCAGGCCCCAAACTGAACTTTTAAAAATACTCCCTGATGATTTATATACATACCTGAAAAGCACAGAACAGCAGGTTAGGGATCAAACATTTGCCTCGCAGGCCACAAGGCACAAGGTTCAAAGCCAGCACAGGCCAAAAAACATACAAAAAAATAAAACAAACAAACAAACAAAAACAAAACAAAAAAAAAGCCAGCATCAAACAATCTAGAATAAAACCTGAGCAATACAAATACTGAAAATTCTTCACATCATGGCCTTCTATGTGTTTCACAATCTATCCATTGACCATGTGTATATCAGGGCAAAACATCACTTCTTGGGATAGGGCCCGTTAGGTGACAGTGTCTCCTCCTGCACATAATCCCTTCATCGGCCCATCTATTTGCCTCATTTAGTTTGCTAGTGTACTGCTAAAGATTTCTGTGCTAGTATTCTCAAGGGATACTGGTCTCCAGCTCTTGGCTCTTCTCTGTCTGCCAGGTTTTGCTACCAAGGCTTCATAGAGTCAACTGAAAATACTGTCTCCTTTTGCACTTATAAAAACCTCTGTGTAGTACTGCTGCTGACTCTTTAGTACACTTAGAGACGTCACCAGGAAAGCCACTCAGGCCTGGGCTTCTCCTGAGACATCCTGTCACTGATCCAAACCTCCTAGCCCGTCTTCAGGCTCTGCGGGAGTTTGGCAGCTCTTCCATGCGGTTTATCCTGCTCATCAAGACTGTCTCCTCAAGAGGGCTCTTCATTCCTGACCGTATACAACAGCACAGGCAAGTCTGGCAAAGCCTCACCCTTTATTGATCGTGTCAAAGTACCACTTTTGGCTTCAATGATTTTTCTACTGTTTCTCTATTTTTACTCGTTTATTTCCACTCTGATTTACATACCTTTTTCTTTCTGCTTGCTGTAGGTTTAGTGATGAAATGCTGTTGTTGATCTGAGCTTCCTTGTTTTAATAAAGTTGCATATGCTCCCATAAAATTTTCCCTTAAACAACCACTATTTTGGTTATATTTTTATTTTACTATGTTGTATTTCAATTTCACTACTCTCAAAAAATATTTTCTAATTTCTCAAATTGCTTATCTAACCCACTGCTCATTTAAGAATATGCTTAACTTCCACATACTTATACACTTTGCCTATTTCTTCTTTTTATTAATGTCTGTTGTAATTACACTATGGTTATAGAATACACTCTATATATATGAATTTCAGTCCTTTACAATTACCAAGGGGTGTTTGACTGTAGCCTATCATGACCCTGGAGAGCAATGCACATGAACTTAAGGGTGTATACTCTGGTGTTGCTGTTTGGGTCTAGTTATAATGTTACTCAAGTCTTCCACATTCTCTATCTAGTTGTATCTATTCTTTACAGTATGGGGTTAAAGTCTCCAACTATGATTGATTGTCTATTTCTTCATCTGGGGGTCGGTTTTTGTTGCTTGTATTTGCTTTGTGTATTTGAGCTATGCTGTAAGACTTATATCTTTATTCTATTTGTTTTGGTTTTTTGAGACAGGATTTCTTTGTGTAGCCATGGCTGTCCTAGAACTTACTCTGTAGACCAGGCTGGCCCCAAACTCAGAGACCTGCCTGCCTTGGCCTCCCAAGTGCTGGGATTAAAGGTATGCACCACCACAGCACAGCTAAAATATTGTTTCTTTTGTCCTCATGAAAAGACCCATTCCTGGTTGCATTTCTACAGTTGTTTACAACAGGAAGTCAGTCTTTTCTGGAGTCAGTGTGCCTCTGGGGCTGATTCTCCAAGTGCCACTGTGAGTCTTCTGCAGCTCTCTGTCTTTCCAAGTGTCCCTTACACATACCACACAATTGTATCATTCTATGTTTAAAACCCACTGTCCAATCTGTCTTTTATTAGTGTTGGCTCCACTTATACTGAATGATTTCTGAGGGGCTAGGATTCCTGCCTACCACTTTGTGACTGGCTTTCTATGTGCATTGTATCTGTTGTTGATGGGGTACTCTCTTCTTCTATACCATCTTTTATGGAAAATTTTCCAGCATTAAGAATGAAGAAATAAATTTTTCTTAATGTTATTCTCTGGTCACTGCAGCTAATGTCTTAACATCAAATAAACTAATTTAAATGAAAGTCATCTTAATTTACCCAAGAAGCGAAACGAAGAAAATTTTAAGACAATGATTTTTACTCTAAAACTCTAAAAGCAAAGCTCAACAAGTATGACCATAGCAATCTCAGAAGCTTCTGTGCAATAAAGGAAAAGACACCAGCAAATGGGAGACATATTTGTAAACTACACTATGACAAGGGATTAGTATCCACAACATACAAGAATTCAAATATTCAACAAGCTCTGTAATAAAGAAGTGGGCAAAAGAGCTGGCGTGTCTCCAAAGTAGACATGTGAACCATCCACAAGTACATGACCATCAACATTCCCTACTCATCTGAGAGATGCAAGGCAAAGTCACAGGAGACAGCATCTCACTCCAGATATAATGACTACAATAAAAATTGCAACAACAACAACAAAAAATGCAGATAAGGATACAGAGAAAGGGGAACTATCATACACTATGTGGGAATGCAAATTAGTATGGCCATTACAAAAACAAAAGTACAGAATGGAAGTTCCTTAAAAAATCTGAGAACAGAACCACTTAGAACAGCGTTTCTCAACCTTCCTAATGCTTCAGCCCTTTACCCTTTAATAAAGTTCCTCATGTTGTGGTGACTCTCAAACATAAAATTATTTTTGTTGCTACTTCATAACTGTAATCTTGTTACCATTATGAATTGCAATGTAAATATCTGTGTTTTCCAGTGGTATTAGGCGACCACTGGAAGGGTTGTTTGACCTGAGGTTGAGAACCACTGCACTAGATATTCAAGCCACTTCACTGCTGGGTGCACACTGAAAGGACAGGACATCAATATAAAGAGGGACCTGTACTCCATGTAGATCATGGCATTGTTCACAACAGTCAAGACAGGAGCAACTAAGGTGTCCATTTAGGAATGGACAAAGAAAACTTGGTGTAAGTACAAAACGAAGTATTAGTCATCCATAAAAATGAACAAGACTCTGTCTTTTGTGGGACATGTATGGAATGGAGGACATTGTTTTAAAATTGCCAAGCACAGGAAAATATGTCAAATTTCTCATATGTGGAATTGGAGAGAACTGTGGTCATACACACCAGGGCACAAGGAAAATGAGGGGCAGGCTACTTAATGGGTTTAAAAAGAATTCCTGAAAGATTTCATCCAGAAAAACAATTCGATATCCTAAAAGTTAAAAAACAAAACAAAAAACCAACCCACTTCACCAGTGTATCCAATGTGACAGTGTGGCTTTGCACTCTACTGTCACTCCTCTGCTTTTCATTACCTTTTATTGAAGCTGGACTGTCTTAGAAACTGCTCTCCAGTCAGTCCCTGTCCAAGTCTGGTACTTCATGCTGAACCCCAGTGACTGTGTAGTTTTTCTTTATTTATCACCTTTGCGTGCATGTGTGCATGTGTGCATTTGGGCACACCACTGTGTGTATGTGTGCGCAGTTCAGAGGATTTGCAGAGCCCACTTATCTCCTTGTGGGTTCCAAGAACTCTCAGATCACCAAGCTTGTATGGTAACTGTCTTTACCTGCTGAGCCCCTTTATTTAGAAGAGTTCCACTGTGCAGCCCCAACTGGCCTAAAATGAGAAATCCTTCTGCTTCCCTCTCCTGAGCATTATAAGTGTGTGCCGTCATGTCTATCTTGGAACACGACCTTTGTACAAGCATAATTCTGACCAAGAAGGCCAAGCACAGAGATGGTCTTAAAACCCTTTGAGCCAAATGAGTCTCTCAGCTTTTGCAAAGGGGCAGGTAGTTTTTGACTTCTCCTTGACCTTTACTTTGGTCTTGCAGAGTCTCAAGGTCAGACACAGATAAGAGATAGGGCCTTCACAGGTCTTTCCTAGAAGTGTACAGCCATACATGAACCTAAGGTATTCAAGATTCTTTTAAAAACGTGTAGATACTCTTCAGAGCCCCAGGTGATATTCCATTTCTTAAGGTTTGCTTCCTATTCACCATCTCCCGCCCCACCCCAAGTCATGTTCTTGTTAGCTACAGCTGGTATTATTACCTCAGGCCACTGTAATGGGAAATAATAGTTGGGGTTGTTTGTTTTTCTAAACAAATGCTGTTGGGACAAAGCAATGAATTCTGAGCCAGGCAAAAAAAGAAGAAAAAAAAAAGACAAGTCTTGGGTTGGAGTCTTTGTGGGGGAGCTACCAGATAATCCTAAGTGACAACTCTCTAGGAAACAGCTTTGGGGTCTCCAAGCTAACTGTCCCTTCTGGCAGGTGTTACCCTGGTTAATGTCACTATCAACTTTCAAAGCTATTGGTTTTCAAAGTTATGTAGTGAGAGAACTGAAGCTGAGTTCAAACAGCACACAGATGTCTGTATTTACAGAGATTCAGGGTTTTTTTCTCAAATATTTATCAGATCTTGCAAGACTGCAAGATTAATTTTCAGGCTTCTGAAAATGCTGATTGTAACTAGTATTGTATTATTATTGCTTTTACAGAGGGACAAATTTTTAGAGGTCTTTCCTCTGCCAGTCAGAAACACTCAATAGATGCATTTTAAGAGTGGATAATTTCATCACATTATGTTATTATTTTCAATACTGCTGAGACCATAGTGTACCAAGAAGGTGTTCCCAGTGCAAATCAACAATAGAAAGGATGGTCAGGAGTGTCTGCAGCAGCACCTAGAGAGCCACGAGTAGCTTAGACTGGGGACAGCATTGAGAAGGGATTCAGAGATATTAAGGAGGACTGCTGCCATGATTTGGTAATGGCCTGGATACAAAGGTGGTGAGGTCAATGGTGCCTGGTTTCCCTTCCTGCAGAACAGGATGGAAGAGTAGGTCTAGTTTCTGAGAGAGAGAGAGACAGAGACAGACAGACAGACAGAGAGAACACCACCTGGAAGAATGCCAGGACTGAGCATGAAGAGCATATACTCAGAATGAGTTCTAGAGACCATGGCATAGCCCAGAAGAAACCAAGGATACCATCATCTTGAGATTCTTCTCTAACTTTAGGCAAATGCTTTGTAAGTCAGGTCCTAATACTACATCTTCTATCTGCAAACAAGTAAAAGGCCTGTATGTTAATTGTCAATCATCCACAGTCAACCAGGAATTAGACTACGATCCCCAGAGTACTGGGGACTGTGCGCAAACGCCTGAGCCTTGATCACACTTGAGTAACCTAGTTTTCCCCAGAGGCAGCTGTACTGGAAGAGAAGTCATAATAAGAATAAGAATAAACCCCTGAATCTGAAAGACTGCTCTACTCACACACATGTCACTTAATGTTCTCTTGATGCCTCTGGAAACATCATTCTTTACACTCCCCATCCCCATCTCCCATAAACACTACCTCAGAGCT
>CABHPR010122439.1:2697-30016 GCA_902168415.1 Peromyscus melanophrys
AAAAAAAAAAAAAAAAAAAAAAAAAAAAAAAAAAAATTAAGAGATTCTTATGTCCCAAATCAAAAGAGCCCTCTGGTGTGGGACAAAGAAAAACCAATATTTTTATTTAAAACAGGTTGATTATAAATGCTATCTCTTTCTAAAAAAGGGGGGATATGATATAGATATATAGGATATAGAGATGATAGGATAAAAGGGTAGATTAATGAACCTACTTTTAAAGAGCAACAACTTGTTTAAAATGTTTTACATTGCTATAGATTTTAGTTTATGTTTAAAATGTTTTACATTGGTATAAATTTTAGTTTATTGATACAAACTTAAAGTTGATTTTGTTATACTGTGTGTATATTTCTACTCTTGTTTGAGGTATTATGTTTATGTAACTCATTTAAAATTGTAATGGATAATTAAGAAATAGATTGATAATTAGTCATCTATGATAATCATATATGTAGCCATGTTATTTAAGTCTTCTAGGTATACATAGATATATTTCAGATAGATAGGTAATCTTCAAATACTTCAAAGACCTACAGAATATGACATTTAAAATATTTTAAAAATTTAGACTTTCTGGACAGTGAGACATGTCTGCTCCTGGCAGCACTGATTTACTTCAGAGAGGAGGATGGGCATCGAAGACACTCCATATGGAGTTTATCTTCACCTTGGCAAAAATAGCCATTTGGACAAGAAACTGTTCTTGCCTGGACTGCTTGATCAACTGGACATGCAGGACCCATAGGAAGGTGACCACTGAACTTTGCTTGACAAAATGGTCTTTCAGGTTCCTGCTTTGCAGAGGAAACTGCCAGACATTCTACAGGACACAGAGAAAAGTGACTGAGAGACTCTAGGCCTGTGGGCTGAAAACAGATGCCCCAACTTTACAAGCGAACTTTGGATGACTGTCCAGACTGTCAGCTGTCTCTGTCTACCCTTCAAGACTCCCGAAAGTTGCTTGCATCTTTCTCCCATTTCTCAGGTAGTATTATATCCTTCTGAGGTCTTTGATGTGGTTGAAGACTAGATATTTACAATTTTCCTTAGTTATGATAAAAGATAAGTTAGATATAAAACCTTAAACTCACAAATATAAGATAGATAGGATATCTTCTTTAATATTGTAACTGTAATTCTTGCGCGACAATTGTTTTGTTATATGTAATTTTACTATGTTAAAGTTAAAACCTTCCTTTTTGAAAAAGAAGAAAAGGGGAAGTGCTGTGGATATCTCTCTGTATAAATAAATACTGATTGGCCGGTAGCCAGACAGGAAGTATAGGCAGGACTAACAGAGAAGAGAAGAGAGGGAACAGGAAGGCAGAGAAAGAGATTACCTGGAGCTGCCGCCAGGACAAGCAAGATGTAAGGTACCAGTAAGCCACAAGCCACGTGGCAAAGTATAGATTAATAGAAATGGGCTAAATAAAAGAGTAAGAGCTAGATAATGATAGGCCTGAGCTAATGGCCAAACAGTTTAAATAAAGTAAGAGTCTGTGTGTTTATTTTATAAGTGGGCTCCAGGACTGACGGGACTTGGTGGGAGCTGGAGAGAAATTCTCCAGCTACATAGGATAGATGATGAAATATGTTCTTTAATTTTGCCAAATACAAATAGACTAGATATTGTAACTGGAATTCTTGGTTGATAACTGTTTGTTACATATAATTTTACTATATTAAAGCTGAAACTTTCCTTTTTGAATAGATAGAAATGGGGAAGTCCTGTGGTATGTCTTTCTGTATGCTGTGAATATATGTTGGTCCCATTGGTTAATAAAGAAGATGCTTTAGCCTATGACAAGGCAGCTTAGAGACAGGTGGGAAATCCAAGAAGAGAGAAAGGAAAGAAAAAGGCAGAGGGAGGGAGATGCCAGATAGCGATCCTAGGAGCAAGATGTAATGTGACAGAGGTAAAGCCATGGGACACATGGTGATACATAGATTAATAGTTATGGTTTGAATTAAACTATAAGAGTTAGATAGCAAGAGGCCTGCAATAGGCCATAAAATTGATAATTAATATTAAGCCTCTGAGTGACTATTTTATAAGTGGCTGCAGGACCATGGGCTAGGCAGGACCGAGAAACACGGGACCATGAGAACCAGATGGAAACAGAGAAAACATCTTATCAACTCACATCATAAAGTGGCTAATGGCCAAAATTTTTTATCTGTAAAATAATTTAAGACAGATCAACCAAGGATGCCAACCAAAGCCAACTTAGTGAACCAAAGAGTAGTATTGGGTGAGCGCTTACTTACAGGAAGAAAGGATGTTTCAAGGACAGATGCATCACCAGAACCAGTCTCATCAAGTAGCTAGATATGTCACATGTCGTAGAGAGAAACTAATGTTAACATTCTGCTAAATGGAGATATTGCAGTGATTTCTAATGACTTAATGCTAAAAAAAAAATAGGTCACAATCTCTCTTAATCTTTCTACATGACCTTTTGAAGTGCATGGCAATTAACCTAGGGTCTCCCACCAAGTGATGAATGTTCAAAGAATAAGAACTACAGAGTACTGAACCATAATTGGGACATACATATCAAATACACCCACTTAGACTTATCAATTTTCTCTAAAGTTTGAGTGGAAAGATTATCAGAAAGAGGCTTTCGATGCCACCAAGGAAACAATGTTCACAGATAAATGGCCATATGAATATGTGAAATATAGCAAATGACAGCTTAAAGAAGACATTGCAAGCTCAAGCTTAAAGCAATCCCAAAATAGACTGGGACAAGTGGGTGTGAATTTGCACATCTAGCTGAGGAGCTTTAGAATTTGATAGCTGTTGGGAGAGGGAGTGTCAGTCTTCTTTACTAGTGTGACCCCTGGTAGGTGGACACCCAAGCAGGCCCCTCTACTGGCACACTTCTGTTCTTGGAATTTTAAATGCTGAAGATTTCTTCATTATTCTCTATCTTATTGCTGTGTGGTGTTTTCCCCTCCCATTGAAATTGCTTTCCAAGAGTTAGCTCATTGGTATATCACATGTCTACCAGGACAAGAAACTTTAACTCACAAAACATAAATATGTTCTTTTCAGAATCCTGCTTCATTGGCTTCATTCGTTAGCTTATTTTAATCAAGATATCTTTACTGTGATTAGCTGTAACCATAAATACAATATTCTGTTTCCAACTTATGCTAGTGAATTATTGAATCTCAGGGAGATCTGAGAACTGAGGGCAGCAAGATGGACAGAAGGGATCCTTCTTCAGACTTTAGCTTACTGAGTCTCTATTAGCTTCAACCTTTCAACATGGAAGCTTGCTTAGTGGCAGAGGGTGTACCTTAAATTTTGAGATTTTAGGTTTATTCACTAATTTCTGAACAGAGAATGTTCAAGACACTTCCTGCACAGTGACCATGCACAGAACAGTTTTCTATATCTGTAACTTATTGATGTGAATTACTTAAACTCAGAGAATTGTGGCAAATTAAGGCCCATAGATAAAATCAGAAGGACATTGTCTTGTGTGGACTTTACAGATCGCATATCTCTGTTGTTTTTAAACACTCAAAAAAGGATCTCTCCTAGCCAGAAAGCAAATGTTAAGCCTCTAACTTTTCTTTTTCTTCACTAATTGCAAAATTTAATGTTCCAAATTTATCTTCAAAATTCATGATATATTGTTCCAGTTGGACTAAGTGATTTTTGAAATGAATATGTAGCCTTGTATTATGTACTATTTAAAGAACACAGTTGATTTCATTTGTGATAGATAGTTTCATGTAAATTCTTTGATAAGTGGGCTGTGTTCAGAGTTTCTGTTGTTGCCATGGTAATATTTTTAATTTTTCCTAGCACATTTCCTTATCATAATTCCATTTAATTTGTAAGTAGTTTTATAAAAATTGCAATCATTTTCAGTGCTGATTATGAGATCATGTTTTTCATAATACAGACACTTGGCTGGACATCATGGATTTCTGACTATGATTGAGCAAATGTGGTTACATTGGGAGGTATTGGAATCTCATCACTGATAATCAACTTCGCTTTGTGGAGAAGAATACAGAGAAGGATGGAGGGGAGTAAGACACACAAATCTCTTTGCAATATTCCCACACATGAGACCTTCATATTCTCTGGGTCCTCTGTTGCTATTGTCCTTCAGGGATCATAAGAATTTTAAGAGCCTCTTCAAACACTGCCTCTTTGGAGACCCTGACAAGAATTTCATGATCAGCTTTTAGATAGGTAATTACCTATCAAATACAGTTTGTGAAAAGTTGTTGACTCCCAAAGCAAGAGCTGTCATTGCCTCTTTGGTGAAATGAAAACTGCAGTTCAGAAGGGACATGACGTCACAGCCACAGACCTTTATTTCACAGTTAAGATGCTTCCCTTTCCTTGATGCAGCATTTCAGAAATTTCAGAATGTTATGAAGTGTACACTGACCAGAAATTTCTGCTCAGAGAATCAGTCAAGTGAGTAGTTTGTATTTGGTCTGAGAAGGAAATCTTGCTAATAAGAGAAATCTTGGGAAGTGATTATATCTGGAAAGTTGATTCAAAATTGGGAAATATATGCAGTGCAAATTTAGACTTCAGTTTCTCTGACTATCTTGCAGTTTAATACTTTTCCAAAATCTTGATTTATTACCATATGTTTTACTTAATTAAGGGATTAGTAAATATAAACATTCAAATATGTATTAATGATAATTTAATTTCTTCTCTCTCTCTCTCTCTCTCTCTCTCTCTCTCTCTGTGTGTGTGTGTGTGTGTGTGTGTGTGTGTGTGTGTGTGTGTGTGTGTGTGTGTGCTTGTATATGAGCATGTGGGCAGGGATAGATAAGTTCAGGAATATACTCTCTGTGTGTGTGTGTGTGTGTGTGTGTGTGTGTGTTCAGAGAATAATCTCAGATTTCTTCTTCTGACACATTTTGCATTTTAAAAATATTATTATAATACTTTTAATCAATGTCTTTAAGTGGCCTGGAACACTCTGAATGTTTTAAAGTGGATGGAAAGGGAGCCCCATAGATCTTCATTATTTTCCATTCCAGTGTGTGGGTGACATGTGTACTACCACACCTGGATTTTATTGACCTGTGGAGACTCAACACAGGCCCACACATATCTAAGGCAATACTACTCCTACTGAACCTTCTCCCTAATCTATAAAAAATTAAAAATTTAGGCTACACTCTTCCATTAAATATTAGTTCTCCAGTGTAATATCTAAGAATCAATGTATTATCTAAGAGTTAATGGCAGGAATCCAGAGTCTGAGGCAAGAGGACTGCAGAAAGTTATAGTCAACCCACATTACAAAATGAGGGCTTTGAGAAGTCACTTACCAAAGACATAGAAATATAACGTTTCCAGTTGACTTTGTCACAACCCTACATCATGTCACTGATAACAGTGTCCAGCTGTGTTATTTTTCCACATTGTATTTTGGGAACATGCAATCATATCTATATTAACCTGTAAGAGGCAGGATCAATCTTGATCTGTGCTTTGCTTTTCCTAAATACAGTCATAATTTATGAACATTTGCAGTTTCTTTGTATTTGTTTGTTGTAAATTTCTTCCTCTTTCATTTACACTGCTTCAGAGCACAGAATCATCTGAATATCAGCTAAGACTGTGTACTATTAGAGGACATGTGGGTAGTTCTAACGTCCAAAGCTCAATTTTACATCATAATTGTGACTTTGACAAAATCACAAGAATGGGATGACTGATGTGAAGTTTTATATTTCTTCTATCATACCCAACTTCTCAGATTCCATAATGCTTCCTTCAATGTGATCACCATTTTCTGTGTGGAAGATGAATGCTGTGCTCTTTTTCCCAAAGAAGGAAGCAGGAAGATAACTGAACTAATCATCATGGTCCAATTAATTAAAACAAGCAATGATTAAAGTAACCAATTTTTATTTGTGTATTCAGACTACCTTCTGCTGAGATGGGGTTCAAGAGTCCAGCCTTGGAAATAAGGGAGCAAAGGGACAAGGATTTTAAATCACAGGAGTAGTGGGATTCCAAACGAGGGATTTGACAGGCAAAATAGTTGGCCTTACAGGAGGAGAACATAGGAATTACAAGTTAGTCATAATGACCTCAGGAAACAAAGATATGATTGCAAAGTGATCATAATGTAGTCATAACAACAGTTATTCATAAAAATCTTTGAAACTAAATTAGTGTTGCAAGATGGTAATAACTTTTTGAAACACAGACATGGTTACTATTTCCCAAGTAGTATAAAAACCATTTGTAATCAAGGTTAAAGGTGGAGCTTATCCTTAAGCAACAGATGTTAAATCATAAGCAGGAATGAACCCAGTTTGCCTTTATATAAGATGGCTTTTTAGCCTAATATGTAGGCAAGCTTGTTGATCATTCTCTCCTGGACTTATATATTCCTCTCAACTATTTGATAGGTACTTAGCATTATTTATCTGTGTGGGTGGATAAAATTTGTAATGTATCAACGGATGCATGGCCTGTTTAGAAATTATGCCTGTTTGATTAGCACTTAAAGAACAAAAGCAATATAGGTAACCGTTTTGTCCCCTTTTCCAGGGAATTTCCTTTATATCTAATATTCCAGCCCATTGTTGAGAATAAGGATGACCTATTTTCCTCTGTCTGAAATTAGGGTTCTATTGTCTGGGCCCAGAAAAAAATGAAAAATTCATCAAAGATGGGGAGGGTATAAGGACAATGGAGTATTCATCAGAAGCATCTGCTTTCTTGACCCAACTGAAGAGACAAGAAGCAATTACATCAATGGACTAGATTACATCAGCTTTCAGTAAGTCCAGGGCTTTCTGATTTTTGTAGAACTTCTGAGGGCTTCCACCATGTAGATCATCTTTGGAGCAATTTGTAGTCTTTAGTTGATTGCTAGATAATGTCAACCAGCTGGGTGGAATTCTGTCAAGACAGATATAGACTAGGAATAGAAATTAAAGTTAAGGAACTTAAGGAAAACTTCCACATTTGGATTTTCCCTCTCAGGAATAGGTAATATTGGAGACTTGCCCAGACCTAAACACATTGATGGGTTAGGTCATAATTTTAAAATTACCTATGTAACTTTAAAAATATTAGCCCTGTGTTAGAAGTTTTAAGTCAAATTATTTTACAGATTTTACATAATTTAACTATATATGAAAAACTTATAAATTCTGAGGTACAAAGAGCTCATATAATAGTCTTACAAATTTTGGAATGAGGTTTACACTTCAGCACAATTTAAACATCTAAATGAATCCAATATTCTAATTTTTTAGCTGCTCTGTTTTCCTCATTTTCTGCCACGAAGTCAGGTGGCTTCTCTGACATAGGACAGAAACTACCCAACTCCAGGAGCACATTTTCAATACAGCAGAACAACAAAGAACAATATTTTCACATACCCATCTCAAAAGACATCTGAATCATTGCAAAACTGACTCTATAAATATTAAACCTTGATTACTGAAGTAGCCATGGCAACATGCAGCAGAGGACTTGGTCCGGGGCAAGGGACTGCACACAGCTGCCTAGAGTGGCATACTGTAGAGGAGGGTGTCTGAAGTACTCCAGCCCAGCAGTGTGGGAGTGACGGCAGCTAGAGCTTGGCCTGGCTCCCATGTATGTGTGTAACACAGAAACACGTACAAGGGGCAGAAAAAAACCTAAACCAATACACAAAATGTACAAGACATGGAGTCAGTGAGAACAAATTAAATACATCAGCAGGACCATGACAACTATTGGGGTCTTCCAGAGTTTCACGATTCAAAAAAAAAAAAAAAAAAAAAAAAAGAACTTTTTAAGAAATAGGAGGTTTTTTCTCAATCACCTCCTTTCACAACCCAAGCACTAGGAATCCACCAGAGGCTTCTTAGGTTTTGGCTTTCCTGGTTGAAGTATGTCAGGCCTTTCTTATTTCTGTCTCAGTTCTGGGTAATGCCTAGCATTCTGTGTTGTGCCTATCCAATCACTTGATTCCCTGTACTACAAAAGGGCCTCAGGGTTCCTCAGTGTATGGCCTACCATAGTACCCTGAGAGTGTGTGCGCAAGTTCCAAGCCTCTATGATTTCTTGTCCCTCACTCTCATAAGGGCATCCCCAGCATCCCAAGGCAGGTCAGAAAAGGACTAGTGGTTCTGAACAAACTCCTAAGTAAGGAGAAATTACCAGGTGGACTGTGAGATGTCTCCCTTGTTGCCCGTGATGAGTGAATGTTGGACCTCATCAGATATGCCCTCCCCCTTTTCACTAGATCAGGGTATCAGAGAACAAGAACGGACAGAACCAGGCATCACTAAAAGAGTTAGAAAGTTCCTATGACTTACCATAGTAGGCCTCCATGAAAAACAAAAGGTACTTGCTATTTTCATTTTTTATGATACTACCATTTGTTCAGACAGTCCAACACAGTGAAGTAATACATTAGGGGCTTTGGAATATGTCTAATGTGTGGATTCCTGGGAGTATCTCTTCAGTCCTGGTGGGTCATAGGATTCCTGAGAGGTCCTGAATGGTCCAGTTTCTGAATTTTTCAATGTGTGTTAGGGTCTTGACCTCCAAATTTTAATCCTAAAGATGGGAGAAGGACCAATAACCCAAAATATCATGGCCAAATTAAGGAAAGCAAGCAATTTTTATTCCGACAAACAAGCTGCCTCTGTCTAAATCAGGGTTCCACAGGCCACTCATAGATATGAGGAACACAAGGGTTGGGGGGGGGTTCTATTTTTTTATTAAGAGATTTTCTATTCATTTTACATATCAACCACAAATTCCCCTGTCCTCCCTCCTCACACCCCCTAGCCTTCCCTCCCAACTCACCCCCCATTCCTACCTCCTCCAAGTAAAGGTCTCCCCTGGGGAGTCAGTAGAGCCTGAAATATTCAGTTGAGGCAGTTCCAAGCCCCTCCTCCCTGCACCAAGGCTGAGCAAAGTTTCTCAGCATAGGCACTAGGTTCCAAAACCCCAGCTCATGCACTAAGGACAGGTCCCAGTCTCACTGCCTGGGGGTCCCCTAAACAGTTCAAGCTGAACAACTGTCTCACTTATCCAGAGGGCCTAGTCTAGTACCATGGGGGCTCCTCAGCTATTGGGAACAAAAGGGTTTTGCAGCTCAGGCATTGAGATTTTCTAAAGGGGAATTTGGAAGGCAAAACAGGTGGGGTTACAGGAGCAGAACATGAAGCATAATAGAAGCATAAGTCAAAATGGTCTTCAGAAAGAAAGACATGATTGCAAAGTGGTCATAAGATAGTTATAAAAAAAGACAGTCTTAAGAACATTTTCAAACAAATGTAGGCTTTGGAGATAGTTATAACTTTTCAAAACAAATACAAGGTTGCTATTTCCTGAAAAAAGCAATACATGACTATGTATAGTTATGATTGTAGGTGGAGTATAGCCCAATCTTTGAGAAACAGAAGTTTAATCATAAACAGGATTAAACATAGTTTGTCTGAATCATAAGATGGCTTTTAAGCATAAGATGGAGGCAGGCTGGATAATCATCTACTTGTTATGGGTATGTTCTCTTCCTGTAACCCTGACTATTTTGCCCACCAAACCTCCCATCAGAAACCTCACTCTGATCTATAAAAATCTGTCTTTCTCACATTCAAAGATGAACTCTAGAAGCTCAAATAATGGGGAGGCAGCCTGTGTACATGAAACAAAAAGCTTGGTTTATTTAATTGCTTGCTTTCATTAATTTGCCTATGATGATTTGGATCAGTGGTCCTTCTCTTTTCATCTTTGAGATTAGATGTATACCAAAACATAGGGAGAGCTGGTGTTTCCTATATGTCCATTACCTCACTATCACACCAGATATTGGATTTCTTTAGCACTATTGGACATTCTTCATTCATTAATTCCTTAGTAAGTGTGATCATTTTCTTCTTGATTTCCATAAAAGTGATTCAATTACTTTCATTCCACTGTGCATTTAAAAGTTCGCCACAAAATATTTCCTGTGTCTTTTCTCCACAGTTCTTTACCTGTGAGAAAAAGTGTGCCTGCCTATGTTTATGTCTGTTTTTATTAAACTTGATGATACAGAGCTCTTTCATAATTCCGTTTTTATTGTATAATAAACATTTTACTATAAAAGAACAGAAATATCCTCATTGTTGTGGAGCTATGTATTCATTTTGTGTTTAAATTTCAGATGAGATATGTGTGGGTTTCCTTCATGATGTTGCAAGAGTGGTTAAAGTCACTTTATCTTCAAGCTGACTTGTAATTAGAAGTCCATTTTAAAATACAGAACCCAACATCCTTTCCGTTTATACTCACTGGCCATTGTTTGTGCAAAAACACCTTGGACTTACTGCTAATATTGACATTTTAAACAAAGTTCTGCAACTTCTTTCAATAAATATGTACACTTAAAGACATCAGAAGTCTCACTGGAAAAAATATTTTTTACAAATATTGTTGACAAAATAATTTTGTGAGTCAGAGTCCTGTTGTGTTTCCCACAATATCTTTGAAGTCTTGAGAACATGTGATTTTCCCACACCAAAAACCAGGTCTCAAAATTTCAACTCACTATTTTGCTTAGGGAAGTGATTTTTGGAACTGTTTAAGGAAAAAGTTTTAAATGACAGAATGGACCACAAGGATTTGACAATAGGAATAGTGTTCTTACTTCAGAGCACAGTTGGAATTGTTGGAAATTTCTCTCTTCTTTCCTGCTACCTCATCCATTACTGCACTGAACACACATTAAAGACCACAAATTTGATTCTTACACACATGTTCACAGCCAACTCCATGATCATTCTTTCTAAAGGATTACTCCACACAATGAGAGCTTTTGGGATGGAAAGGTTCCTCAATGATTTTGGCTGCGAATTTCTTTTGTATATTCAAAGACTAGGCAGAGGCATGTCTATAGGCACCACCTGCTTCTTGAGTGTTTTCCAGGCCATCACCATCAGTCCTGGGAATTCTTTTTTGTTGTGTCTTAAAGTCAAAGCTCCAAAGCACATTGGTCTCTTCACTTCCCTCTGCTGGATTCACTACATGTCAATAAATATGGTTTTCCCTGTGTATATGTACACCACAGGGAACAGCAATAATCTGACACATAAACGTGGCATGAAATACTGCTCTACATCAGGTCATGATGACCTTGGAAGCTCATTATATACAACGTTTTTTGTTCTTCCTGAAATTTTGTTTTCTGTCATCATTGTTTGGTCCAGCAGCTCCATGGCTGTCATTCTGTACAGGCACAAACAACGGGTTCAGCATATCCGCAGCACCAGTGTTTCCTCCAGAACATCCCCTGAGTCCAAAGCCACCCACCGCATAATGGCCCTGGTGTCAACATTTATAGGTTTTTATGCCCTCTCTTCCATCTTACAAGGATTCATTGCTCTCATATATAACCCTGGTTGGTGGCTAGTGAATATTACTGCAATCATTTCTATGTGTTTTCCTACTTTGGGGCCCTTTGTTGTGAGCTATGACTCACAGTGCCAAGGTTGTGCTTTTCTTGAGACAGGAATCCCAAAACCCATAATCTCACCACAGGTATAAATATTATATGGTCTCTTCCCCTAAATATATAAACTTTAAGATTCTCTTTTTATATAAAACATTAACATACAATTAATCTTATAGCCTCTTATCTTCCTAAGGGAAACTGTACTCTAAGTTTGGGTTTTAATGTTGTTGAAACTTAGACTTGTAATATCATAGCAGAAGTGAATGAGACAGGTTGTTCTTTTGTGAGAAAATAGTACTGTTTTCAGAAATATTTCTTCATACAATATCCATTTTACTGTAGAAGTTACAAGTTTTGTACTTTTTTTCATTCAAATTTATTGCATCTGAACTAAAACAGAAATATGTCTGAATTTATTAAGAATTGACACATAAGGGTCAAATTTTATAGATTTATCTGTATTGTTATTTCATAAATTGAAGAAGGAAATTATTTACTTACTGACAATCTCTTCTTCACCCTCACCAAGTGTAGTTCATACCCAAACTTATTCTAAAAATAAGTAACCTGACAATTCTATACTGAAAGTAGTGGACAAAGCATTATGGCCCATCTGAGGAACTCTGAAAAAAGTATGGGGAATTCCCTGCACCTGGTGTTTAAGATTTCCATAAAATAGACCCAGGAATGGCTTCAAAGAAGATGTGTGACCTAAACTACATCATAAAACTCAGATGGGTTCCTAGGTAAAGGCCTCTATCTACACAAAATCTGAGCCTTTGTCTACCTACTGTGTTCCCAGCCAGCAGCTATTGACAATGGCTAAGTAAGGTTCCTTGGCAGATTAACCCAAACCAACTGTGTGATTAGACCTCTCACTGCTGAGCCATGATAGAAGCAGTTAGTTTCCATATTGTTAATTCTTTATGCATTTGAAATATGATGACTACTAATTCTGAATTTTCATATTTTTAGATAAAAAGAAACAGCAAATGAACCAACAATCAATAACCTATTATAAATTGTGACTCTAATTATAATTATATTCATTAAGTTTATTTTTTATTTTTAATCTACTTTCATTTATTGATTACATCTTTCCAGCTTGATCACAGTCTCTGCACCCTCCCTCCTCTACACAGTCCTTCTCCCCAACTTCCTATCTTCACACACTTCAAATCAACTCCTCCTCCTTTCTCTTCATAGTAGGGCAGGCTTCATATGTATGACAGCCTGCCATGATATATCAAGTTGCAGTAATAACAGGCACCTCCTCTCCTATTGAGGGTGGTGAGACAACCCAGCGCCATAGCCACTTGTCTTTCTAAGGGAAACTCTACTCTGATTTTTGGTTTTAATCTTGTTGAAATTAGTACCTATAACAACATAGCAGAAGTGACAGTACAGAAGGATGATGACACACAGAAACAGAACTTATGGAAGTATAAACTACATATTGCATTTTGCATTAAGCAGAAGATATCCACAGGCAACCCTTTAGCAGGCACTAAAAGACGCAAAATCATTGACAGTACAGGCAAAGCCATCCTCTGATAATTTTCTCTAATCAGACTGGTAAGCAGGTGAAAATAATTTTCACGTTCTCTGTTTTTCCCATAACTTGGTTTGTGCAAATGATGATATTAACAATATCTGAAGACAATCACTGACAATCATTGTACAATTAGATGTTTAGAGTCATGACACAGGGTAGCTGGGTCAGAGTGAGAATTCAGCTCAGGGAGTCAGGGAAGAGGAGGCTTGAGGTGTGTGCAGTGTCTGAACCTTCAGTTAGAAGTGGTCAAATGAGAAGAGAAAATGACATGAAGGGTGAAGTATTTTACGTGTTTTCACAGGTTAGGTTGTCATGGATAGTTACCTAAACTTGTAATCTTCCTGCTAGAATAAGGTCATTTTAAATCACTTCCACACAAGGACACATTCTATTTCATGCAGGTACTGCACTGTATTACAATTTTTAACTTGATTCTGTTTTGTGTATAACCTTAGCCAAAACATCAAACACTTCATTTTCATACCCAGTGTTACAGTAGTGGGGCAAAGTGATAACAGAAGGAAGGTCTGGAAGCATCCATCCCTGGAAAGTGAATTCTGGAATGTAATAGAAGCAGTGTAAATTGATTCAAAAAGACGTCCTGTTCTGTGAGATAAGGTACTGAAGGAAATGTCGTTCAGAACTTTTTTATTTATTTATTTTTACTAATCCATTATGTAGATAAAAAATGTGATGTTATCTTCTTTATGCATAGGGAAGTGTCAACTATGATTATAATTTTTCCATTCAGCAGAAGATCACCACAGGTAAATAACATTTCCTACTTGACTTTAATATGGTATCAGTACTATGCACTGCTTTCTTCTACCTGGACCCCCACTAATGACCTGGCTAGAGACCAAGTTATTCCTCCATAGATGACCCAATGGATCTTAAAGGTTCTAATGTGTTCTGCCATTTACCTCACTCTAATCCTACAATAACATCACTGTTCTGAGGGGTCATTGAAAGTAACATCTTTGCAATTAGAGAAACTGTAGAAAAATCAACCTCCAGCAGGCACTACTGGGCCATTAATGACTTTGAAGACCTTGAGAGCACATTTCCTGAAAAATTACTTTTAACTAGTCTGATACCTTGAAGAAAACGATTCTCATTTTTGCTGTTTGTTCTCTTCAGGGATCGGTTAGTATAAATATTCCTACTCATGGAGAATCATTCATAATAGCTGAACACTGTGAAGTTTAGGGCAGTGATATAGGGTAGCTGTGAGAGGTCAGAATGAGAAGGTGGTGCAAGGAAACAGGGAAGAGTAGGCTTGGGGTGAAGAACAGAGTCATGCCCATTAAGTTGAAATGTGCAAGGAAAAAGAAAAAGAGACAAGCTGCACAATAATATTAGAAATGGGAGAAATGAACATAGTTTAAATGCAATGCCAGATTTAAGCTGAAAAGAGGACCAGGAGAACAAGAGAGTTAAGTTGGGGATACAGAGATTGGAAAGGTAGCAAACTGGCTGAGAATCGAGGCACAAAGAAAAAAAATCCTCTCACAGTCAATTGTACAAAGTAGGTAAAATGTCATTCAAAGTCCAGGATAAAGTCCACTCCAAGCATGGAATGTCTATGGTGTATAGAAAAGAGACTCATAAGTTTAGAGGAGGATGTCATCTCTTCCTAGGGTTTAAATCATGAGTGGAACAACAATAAGGTTTCTGTTATTGAGAGAACTTTAAGCTATGCAAATTTGAGCATTTCTTCAACTAAATTAAGGTGCTATAAGATTTTGAATTTTGGATTGAGACCTCACAAAAAAATTGCCCTGATCAACACAGTATATTGAGGAAGTAAAATTTTAGGGAATTTTTTTGTAAGCAAATTTTTTTCTTTTAGCTGTCATTCAAACTGACCCAATGCCTACAGAAGAGGGACTGTCATTTTGGTATCCTGGATACTTTGAACATTTTAAGACAACTTGAGAAACTTCACTTCAGTTTCAAAGGACACTGTTAATATGTCTGCAGGGGAAGCCCTAGAGTTTCCTTTCATGAGGAACTCTGTCACAATTGCCCCAGTCTGCAGCAGTGGGATAAATGTCCTTCCATTCATAACCTCCTAATAACCCTGCCCGGAGCTAATCATGCAAACTGTGCTCAACTCATATGAACTCTGTCACAGTTTTCCTTTATATGGTTCAGCAGGCAAAAGAGTCTCTCCCCTGTGACTCACTCAATAATTATTGGTCAACAAAAATAAGAATCAACCTATGAGAGGGTTTGGAGTAGTTCTTATATAAAACTTGAGATAAAGTTTGGAGTTGGTAGCATGAGGGCCACACATATGCAAGACTGTGATTGGTGGAATAGCAATCGGTGTATGACAAATAATTGCTTCTTATAGATGCTACTTAGCTTCTGTTACCTAAAAAATTCCCTAAATTTTTGTTTTATTTATTCTGTTGACCATGAGTACACAGGCTGAGTATTTCCTCCTGAGCACACAGATCCTCAAGCTTCTGACCACAGTAGCAACAGCAGTGTCAGTAACAGCAAAGACTGAAGAGTTTCTGGTGAATAATCACATGTCTGAGACTGGAAGGAGGGAGACAGCAAAGAGCCAATTCTGTGACACAAGATGATTGGATTAGTAGAACAGAGATGAAATGGATTAAGAATCAGGTTATTCTTGCAAGGGCCTGTTCCACATATTTAACCCTTCCTGTTTCATCTCTCTCTACCAAATTTCCACAGACTCCCTACATAATGCCACCAACTGGGAATAAATGGTTAAAAAAATAATAATAAGTCAGTTAGGAGTTATTTCATCTACAAAGTGTAACAAATGAGACTCATTGTGAAATGATAGATATAGAAAAGGATGATAAGTGCTCACAGAAGGATAAAATGAACAGAGAGGCTAGTGAGTATAGGTGGGCTAAAGGGACCAGTGTAAAAATCAGGGACTACAGGGTTATGCAATGTGGGTCAGGGTTCACAGGCTAATGGGCAGAGACATTCATTATTTCCACAAATATTTTGAAAATGCCTGAAAATTCAGCATCATGGTTTCTGAGGTGGTTGGTCATTTGAAAAATAAAAGAATATTAAGAACTGTGATAATTTATTTGGGGATAGTTGCCAGGCAAGGAGAAGGGAGACATAGTTGTTGGTTGATAGCATTTGTGGAAGTAACTGAAGATAAGAAGGATGCAGACTGAAGCCCTTGAGATAAAGAAAATGAATGTACACGTCAAAGTGTGAGAGGAGGGTGAGTGCAACACACACTAGAAGGGTTGGATTTCAGTCAAGAATGATGGGTTCATTTTAAACATAATAATCATGTGATTCAGGAGATAGAAGATGTGTTCAATTGAATTCTTCTCTCGTCCTGAAACTGGACACCATTGTACAAGACACATACCAAGGATTCTGATGTGGACTTGGATGGTGTAGAACCTAATAGGATGCTATCTGTGCTGGTGATCTGACACATATATTCTTGGGGTTAAGCATCACTGGCCCTGAAAACTGTGCTTTTAATCTTGTACAGATATCATTTGAATGGTTCTATAGGCAGAAGAGAGCCTCTATGACATACCAAAAATATTTGATAAACAAAAATACAGCAGAGGGAAACCACAGCCATGAAGTGTGTATTATTCCCCCATATTTAAAGGCAAATCAAGGAAAGCACCACTAAAAGCATGGAAAAAATCTACAGTGTGGTGAAAGACATCCAGATGGAATAACAAAAGATCAAAAAAAAAATACAAGTGGCTCTAGGGTATTGGAAGGGGAATTGACACTTTTGAATAAGATGAGAAACATTTGTGTTATTTTGATAACTTCATGGTGATCAACCTTTAGTGCTTAGTTTTTCTTCAACTAAGCTTCTAGGAAATTTAACTGTTTAATTGTATTCTGTCATATTTTTTTCCTTGTGACTCTCAGCACTGACAAGCTGTCAAAAAAAAAAAAGAAAGAAAAAAGAGAAATAAAGAAAAAAAGGAAGAAATCAGACCTTTGTATACAGGGACAGTCATTGAGTATCATTGATACATTAAGGATTTCATGAAAATCTTGAAAAACTTCAGTCTAGCTTCAAAGCATATTTCCATTATTATTTGGGTGGGAGTTCCACCTCAACCCCTGGCACCCTGGCATCCCTATACCCAAAGAGTCTGAAATGTCCTGGTGGAAGATCCACCTCAACTCCCCTCCCCTATCTCTTTCCCTAAACCCACCCCCTCAAAGCCCACCAAATATAGCTCCTCCCCCAGAGAGGCTCAAGACCACTCCCACAGGGTATACAAGCTGCATCCCAGAAAACAGACACGTGGTTCTTCAGTTCTGTCGTCCCTGTATCCTCTCTGTGGGGCCAGGGAATCACCTGGGAGCACTTTACCCATTAAACCAGGCCTTTTTCTGAATCAATCTGATTTGGATTGCTACATCGGTGGAGAGGCCTATCAGGGTGGAAAAATCTTATCATCTGGAGGTCCCTCCAAGGGAAGGCTGATATTTCCCCTGGGGTCCAGGGCCACATGGTAGGAAAACACCCCTCTCCCCTACACCTGCTATCTGCCAGACTGAGATCGACTCTTGGCTAGGTAAGTTTCCCTTTCAAGTCATTGTCTAGGAGGCCCAGGGCCTCTTCGTTTTTCGAGATGTCCTGCCAAAGACGTGGCCGCTCCAGGCCCCCAACACATTCCGGTGCAAAGGGCTGCCTTTGTTCCACCTAACCTGTTCCAGAACAAAGTGCTACCTTTGTTGCCTGGGTCCTCCTCCAAAAGATGTTCTGTTGAAGAAAATTTTCCCACACCCTCCCATTTTGACCCAAGACCAACCACAGTGGACTAATTGTGCTAGGCTTTGTGTCCCTGGCACAGACTTCTGAAATGGGCACTTGCAATTTGAAGCTGGATCCCCAAACACCCCTGGCCTTTCTTTTACAAAACCTATTCAAGTTGGGGCTCTCTGATACGATCTGTCCTGAATGTTTGACTTCTCTGAGCACTAAGGCCTGGCCACAATATGCCCTTGATAACCAATCAAGGTGGCCTCTGGAGGGAACCTTAGAATTTTCCATCCCCTGGGATCTTGAAAATTTTTGTTGGCACGGAGATAAATGGACAGAACTGCCCTATGTCCACGATTTTTGGGTTCTGCATCTACGCCTTCTCTACAGCAGCTAATATCTCATGGCACTGATCTTGTTGGCTTGGGTCATGGAGTCTCCAGATTCTTACCTGTCTGAGAACTGGGATCCTGAAAATTCTGCCCTGACCATGGTGCAGGAGACACTGGCCCCTCCCCTACTTCCCTAACCACCTTCTATGGGGTCACATGTTCCATTCACTGGCCAACTCCCTCCTCCTTACCTGCCTTCTGTTCCTCCCCACACACTGCTCCTCTCTATCCCCCAATGCCTCAACTTACATCCTGGTCCCCTTCTACACACTAGCCTAATGCCCCCAAATTTCCCTAGTTTCTTCTCATACTTGGTCTCACCGAATACCTGCTCTTCTCTACACTCTCCAAGAGGTAGCTGGAGTTGACAGAATTGTCCAAGTCCCCACGCTCCTCTCCCTTCAGGACCTCTCACAAATAGGAAAGTGATTGGGTTCCTTCTCTGCTAATCCTTCTGTTTATATCAAGGAGTTCTGTTATCTTTCCTAGGCCTATGGTCTGACCTGGCAAGACCTTTATGTGATCCAGGCCTCCACCCTCACTCCCAAGGGTAGTAGCTAGGCAGTATGCATACCAAACCCACCTAGTGGACAATACAGTCCCTGTGGGTGAGGTGGCAGTGCCAACTACAGAGCCCTACTGGGATTACCAACCAGGTCAAAACAGCCGCCAGAGAAGAGATCTCATGGTTCGTTGCCTCCTCCAAGGTATGGAAATGGTCTCAAACAAAATTGTTAATTTTGATAAGCTCTGAGAGATTACACCGCTAGCTGACGAAAACCCGGCTATTTTTCTGAACCAGTTACAGCAGACCATGGTTCAATGTACTTGCCTTAACCCAGCCACTCCTGCAGGAGCCACAGTCCTGGCCACCCATTTCATTTTTCAGTCAGTGCCAGATATTGGAAAAAATTTAAAAAGGTTGAGGAGGGCCCTCAAACTCCCCTACAAGAATTGGTGAAAATGGTTTTTAAACTTTTTAATGCTTAAAAAGAGATAGACAAGTCATCCCAACAGACAAGGCTACAACAGAAGGCCATGCTCCAAACCTAAGCCTTAGCAGCTGCCCTGAGACCACCAGGGCCCCCACAAGGAAGACAAGGGAAGGCGGCTACAAGACTCCATCCTGCCAAAGCTTGGCCCAAGTCAACTCTGCCAGAAACTTGCTTCAAATGCAGTAAACAGGGCCACTGATCATGGTACTGCCCTGACCCCCAGCTGCCCAGGAGGCCATGCCCTGTCTTCCAACAGCCTGGGCACTGGAAATCCGAATGCCCCCATGCAGGCTCATCCTCTATGCCATGCCACAGAGGTCCAGCCTCACCAGCATCGGCAACCTAGACTCTCCCAGCCTTTGAACTCCTAAGCCTGGTGAAGGACTGATACAGCCCAGACTTGGTGACTCCCTTTCCCTTCTCTGAGCCTAGGGTGATGCTACAGGTAGCAGGTACGTCCATTGACTTTCTTTTGGACACAGGAGCTACCTGTTCTGTTTTGACATCTCACTCAGGTCCTATAGTTCCCTTGCCAATTTCTGTCACAGGGGTGAACAGGCTCCCTTCCTTCCCACTTAAGACCCTGGCCTTCTCTGCATTCTTGCAGGGAGATTCTTCTCGCACTCTTTTCTGGTTATACCTGCTTTCCCTGCACCTCTGCTTGGTCATGATATTCTCAGCCACCTTGGGGCCACCCTCACCTTGGACCTCACAACATCTCCTGAGTCCTATTTTTGCTATGGGTCACAGGAATATATCACAAGAACTCAGCTGGTTATGGCAAAGCCACTACCTGAAGGGATCAAGGAATTCCTTCAGAGGAAGCCAAATTCCAAGGAGCATTTGGTGTTATTTGGCTTGTTATATATCAGCTGTCTTCTGTCATGAAAATCATGTGTGCCCTCATAGCTTTCCCAATTGATTTTTTCCTAAGAATTGCTAACAATGTAGACTAATCACTATTTGTACATATATGTTCGAGGTATTTGGAGAACAGCCTCAGGAAAGGCTTCCTTCCCCCCAGCCCATCCGTTTCTCCCCTTTCAGCACTGGAATCAGATATCTCCCTTAGCCACATTCAAGGACTAACAGAAACAACAGTCCAGAACACCACATACTAGTCTCCTGATTTAAGGTAAATTCCACAAGAAGACACCGAGTAGGTCAGGTGGGCCTTAAGTAATACCTTTACACAATTTAGCTTGGACCCTCCCTTCTTAAAGCCTTATTAATTTTATATACTCCTACCTAACTCCTTACCTAACCACTTCTAGGAATATTTAGATAACCTTCTGGGCTGACAGCTATGCTCAGCCAGAACCCCAGTTCAAGCCTCTCTGTAATTGTCATTGGCAGCATCTGGCCAGGTCCATCCCCAGACAGAGAAAGTATCTTACTAGAGCTACCTCTGTACTCTCTAAAAACAGACTTAAGCATCCAGACAACCCATTTGAGGAGGCCTGGAGGATGTGCCAATTAAGCTTAACTTTCTCCCTTCCCAAGTCTTACCTCTAGTTCCAGATCTTCCTTTAACTATCACCAGAGGCATATAGCTGTACACAGGTTGCCTAGCAATGGAGCACACTTTCCCCAACCCTGCAGAAAAATGGCAGAAAGCTTGGACAGATATGGGTTAAAGGGATAAAAAGACAGTTTTATTTTCAGAGAGGCAGGATAGAACTTAGAGGTATAAGGAGACAGAGAGGAAGAGAGGAGTGAAGAACTTGAGGATGGAGAACAGAGAGGGAGAAGGAGGATTTTGACCAGAGAGAGCATGTGGACAAGATGGAAGATGAAGAAAAGTCAGATGGGGAAGTACTAGCTGGGTAAGAACAAGATAAGAAGGACCTAGATGAGGCAGAATTAAGATGAAAGAATTAAGATAGAACCTAGAGGAAGCAGTAGATAAATATAGAGAGAAATCAGGCAAGAAAGGAGCTAGGCATAAAAACAGAACTGAAGCTGTGTAGATAGGATTTTATCCCAGAGGAATAAAGTCGATGGACAAAGAGCTTGGTGTACTTAGATTCATTTCCCAAAAGCAATTCTCACTGTTCATAGTTTTCTCTTCTGAGCCGCTGGGAAGTATAATATTCAGGCAGGTCCTTTTAATATTATACAAGACATTTTCTTCTCCTCTTAATAGCCTCACAGATTCCTACCCCAGACTGTCCTGTCCTTACTCTCTCTTATCCAGTGGATCCCCAAGTATAGGATACCTCAGCTCCAGTGGTGGCTACTCACCACCAGCCAATTCTAATTCACCTTAAGGACCCTTCTTCCTTCCCTTCCAGACCCCAGTTTCATATTTCTGAAACCCATCACTGAGGTCTTAAGCCCATTATCACCCACCTTTTATCTCAGGGACTTTTAATACCTATCGACTCACCCTGCATCACACCCATTCTTGCTATATGTAAATTTTCTAGTGCTTACCGTTTATTTCAAGACCTCTGCATCATCAATGAGGCAGTTATTCCAACTCACCCAGTGGTTAACAACCCTACAACCTCCTGTCTAACATTCCTCCTGCCACCTCTCACTTTACTGTTCTGGACCTAAAAGATGCCTTCTTTACTGTCCCTTTACACCCTGACTCATACTTCCTCTTTGCCTTCACCTGGGAGAACCCCAACACCTGGTCCTCCAGACAGCTTACATGGACCATTCTCCCACAGGGTTTTTGGGATAGTCCCCATTTCTATGGGGCTTGGGATCTCTCCACCTTTGACTCTGGTCCTAGCATACTCCTCCAATATGTAGATGATCTTCTCTGCAGTCTCACTCTGCATCTGTCCTAACAGGCCACCTCTTTGCTCCTGAACTACTTCAGCTCCCTGGGATATTGTGTTTCCCCATCTAAGGCCCAGCTATACTCTCCCACTATGGTATATGTGGGTGTTCAACTCAGCACAGGTTCTAAGACCCTCACCTCTGACAGGGTCCAAGCCCTCCAGGATTTATAGTCCCCCAGTGACCACAGATTCTCTCCTTTTGGGGCCTGATGGGATTCTTCCATCACTGGATCCCTAACTTTGCCATTATAGCCAAGCTTCTATACCATGCAGTTAGAGAGACTTACAAGGGACCCCTAACCCACCCAGCAACTTTCTGCTGCCACTTCTCTTTACTGCAAGATGCCCTTCTAATAGCCCCCACCCTTGCTCTTCCAGATCCCTCTTTATACAGATGAAAGGTTGAGAGTGGCCACTGGGGTTCTAGTCTGACCAATCGGGCCCTCAAACCAGGCCATGACATTCTTGTCCAAACAATTGGACCCCACTGTCTTTGGATGGCAGCCATACTAGAGAGCCCTAGCAGCATCAGCTGAACTCGTGCAGCAGGATCTTAAAATCACCCTGTTCCAGCCAGTTATGGTATACTCCACTCACTGCCTCTCAGACCTTTTAAGCCATTCCTCTCTCTCCCTCCTTGGGCCCTCACGAGTCCAAGTCTTTCACTTACTATTTCTATAAAACCCTCAAATTACTTTGGCCTCCAGTCCTGCCTCAAACCCTGCAACCCTCTTTCCTGTCCCATCCCCTTCAGGTACCTCCTCTCACTCATTCCCAGAGGCCTTACACTCACCCCAGCCGGTCTCTTAGACCAACCACTCACAAACCCCCAACTCACCCTGTTTGTTGATGATAGTTCTCTTATAGACAGATAAGGAAACCGCCAAGTGGCATATGCAGTGATCACTTCCACTAAAACAATTGAAGTGATCTGCCTACCTATGGGAACCTCTTCACAAAAGGCTGAATTAATCACCCTGACTAGAGCACTCCAGATAGCCAAGGGTCAATGAGCTAATATCTACATTGACCCTAATATGCCTTTCTAATAGCCATTCTGTCCTGTGGAGGGAAAGGGGCTTCCTCACTACCAAGGGAATTCCCATAGTTAATATACCTCTTATAGCCAAGCTCTTGGAGGACATCCAGCTCCCTACAGTGATAGCCATCATTCACTGCAGGGGGCACCAGTCCTCCAAGGACCCAGTGGCCTTAGGCAATGCCAAGGTTGACTCAGTAGCCTGGGGACTGGCCTCCAGCTCCTCTGGATCAACAGAACATACTTTGGTTTTGACACCTTCCTATCAGCCCTGTTATCAACCAGAAGAAAGGGACAAGCTCTTGGAAAAAGGAGCCACACAGACAATGGATGGATAGTTCTACTTCAATAACAGCCTCGCTCTTCCTCAGGACCAGGCACTGTCTATCATTTCAGACATCTTCCAGACTTTACACCTAGGCCCCAAAACTTTGTTCCACTTCTTAGAGTCCCTCTTTGACCCCACACATATTTCATAGGTCTATTCCTCCTGCCAGACATGTTCCAAGGTCAATCAATATACAGGGAGTTCTCCAGATACTCAAGATGTCAGCCTCTACACCAGCTTTGAGGACACCAACCAGGCAAGGATTGGCAGGTGGAGTTCACTCACATGCCCACACATAAAAAAAAAAAAAAAAACCTCTGCTATCTCCTAACTATGGTTGACACCCTTACAGGATGGATAGAAGCTTTCCCTGTCTCCAGGGAAATAGCAGACATGGTGGCCCAAATTCTCCTGGAACACATTATTCCTAGATTTGGCCTGCCACAGACCATACAAACTGACAACCAGCCAGCCTTTACTTCCCAGGAAGTACTTCATGGAGCTCATGTCAGATGCTTTCAACATCTCCTGGGGGAAAGTTTGAGAAGGCCAATGGACTCATCAAACAACAGCTCTCTAAGCTCTCCAGTGAACTAGGGTTATCTTGGCCCTTCCTTCTCTTCATTGCACTTACCTGCCTCCAGGCCACCCCATTCTCTCCTTCAGGTTTGAGCCCTTTTGAGCTCCTTTATGGAATGCCCTTCCTCCTCAATCACCACCTCCCAGCCCAAACTCCCCCATTGGCCGGGTACCTCCCCTATCTCTCTACTGAGGTCCCTTCTCTGTTCACATACTGACAGCTATCTCCCTGCCCCAACACCAACAGACCCAACTGTGCCTGAGCCTGCCCCACTCTCCCCAGGGAACAGAGTACTCCTCAAGCAGCTACCACCTAAGTCTCTTGAGCCCCAATGGACAGGACCTTATACTGTGATCCTCACCACCCCCTCAGCTGCCAAGCTCCTAGGACATCCATGCTGGAACCATCTCTCCAGACTCAAGTGGGCACCTATTCAGGATATATAGTGGTATTCTATTTGTACTGAAATGTGATTTTATTTGTATGTTAATAAATAAAGTTGCCTAGGGGTCAGAGCTATCAGCAAGCCATAGCGAAAGCCAGGGCGGTGGTGGTGCACGCCTTTAATCCTAGCACTCGGCAGGCAGAGCTAGGTAGATCTCTGTGTGTTCAAAGATACAGCCAGCATTGGAGACACACGCCCTTAATCTCAATACCAACCATAGAAGACTTGGAGGTCTGTATAGAGAGGCAGTGACGAGGCAGTCACGTAGTGGGGTTTACAACCAATGAGAAGGAAGAACAGAACTCTTATTTAAAAGGCGACCGCACAGGGAGTAGTTCCTTTTCGGAGAGGTCTCTTGGCGGGAGAGGCTAGCTGGCGGAAAGCGGGTAAGACTCTTAGCTCTGACCTCTTTGGCTTTCATCTTTACATTGGCTCTGTGTCTCTTATTTAATAAGGCAGTTGGTTACATCTACAAGGATACATGGTCTGTCCAGCAGCTGGGACCCTCCACCCTCCGGTTTTCCAAGATGTCTCAATAAAGGGCCTATCTGCTCTTTTGCTCTGTACATTCAACTTTGCAGTACAATTAGGGCAGATGTTATTAATCTATTTTTTTCCTAGAAACTTGCCTTCTTTGCTTCCTCAAGAAACAGAAACAGATGCCTGAGGTCTCCAGGATGACAATTAACCAGATGCTGCTCCACTCACACCTCCTGCTGAATGTGAGCTCACCAATTCCCAACTCCTCTTCCCCATATCTCCCCATGCATGCAGGAAGTAGTCAGACTTAAACCAGCATCCCTATACCCAAAGAGTCTGGAATGTTTTGGAGGAAGATCCACCAAAACTCCCCTACCCTATCTCTTTCCCTAAACCCACCCTTTCAAAGCCTGCCAAACACAGCTCCTCCCCCAGAGAGGCTCAAGACCACTCCCACAGGGTATATAAGCTGCATCCCAGAAAACAGACATGTGGTTCTTCCAGTCTCTCTTCCCCATCTACTCTCTGCAGGGCCAGGGAATCACCTGGGAACACTTTAACCTTTAAACTGGCCCTTTTCCTCATTTGGTCTGATTTGAATTGCTGCGTCAGCAGAGAGGCCTATTAGGGTACAGGCGCTGACTGGCAGGGTCGCCTTCACATAAGCTGCCTCGAGAATCTTAGCCGTCCTGCCCATTCGCTCTCCCACCATCCTATCCCAGCCGCCAGCTGAGCTTGCTCTCTCCCCACTTGCAGACATGGCTGCCATCAAGACCAGCCCCGATATGCTGTGTTTTTCGTTGACATAGGCGCTTCAGCCACCATGGTCTTTAGCACCATGGGAGCCGCCTACGGCACCACCAAGAGTGGCACCGGCATCGCAGCTATGACAGTCATGAGGCCAGAGCTGATCATGACGTCCATCATCCCAGTGGTTATAGCTGGGATCATCAACATCTATGGCCTGGTGGTGGCAGTGCTTACTGCTAACTCCCTGACTGATGGCATCACCCTCTGCTGGCCTGAGTGTGGGGCTGAGTGGCCTGGCTGCTGGCTTTGGCATTGGCATTGGCATTGTGGAGGGTGCCAGGGATCATGGCATTGCCCAGCAGCCACAACTGTTTGTGGGCATAATCCTGATCCTCATTTCTCAGAGGTGTTTGGCCTCTACAGTCTAATCTTGGCCCTAATCCTCTCCACAAAGTAGCCCTTTTCCACTACCAGTCACAGGATAGGATATAAAGATCACTCCTCCTCATTCCAGAACATTCCAGACTCTTTGGGTATAGGGATGCCAGGGTGTCAGGGGATGAGGTATAGCTCCCATCCAAACAATTATGACTTCTGGTGAAGCCACATAAATTCCCTTCAGGAGGCCTTTATCTGGGCATAACTGTCCTGGCCAGAGGAACTATGGGAAACTTCCCTACAGCCATAGCTTCTAATAACCCATCCTGCTGCTGCTCTTGCAGACTGCAACAGCTTCTGTGCATCTTGTCATAGCTGTCCTGTATATTGTCTACATGAAAGAAATTTTGATCAACAAGACTGAATTTTATTAGCATTGTGGTGGGTTTTTATGTAAAGCTTATAATTAGGCAATGAATAAGACTTGGAGACCAGCCTGGCGTTGGTGGCGCACGCCTTTAATCCCAGCACTCGGGAGGCAGAGTCAGGCAGATCTCTATGAGTTCGAGGCCAGCCTGGGCTACCAAGTGAGCTCCAAGAAAGGTGCAAAGCTACACAAAGAAACCCTGTCTCGAAAAACCAAAAAAAAAAAAAAAAAAAAAAAAAAAGACTTGGAGACCAAGAGTATGGATTGGAAGCCATCTGTATGCAGGCATATGATTGGAGAAATATAATTTGTGTGTACCAGTTTATGTTTTAATGCCAGATCAACAGGCTGTTCCCCATGGTTTTGGGTTAATCTGAAACCCTTCTCTACTAGGTCTGATGAGTCTCATTTTACCATGTTTTAAGAGAGTTTTCATGTGTTAAAAGCCAGGATCTACCTTCAAGAACACACCCTTGATTCATACCCCATTGCCTCAAGTTAGCTCCCACCTCTGAAGTTCCTAAAATCTCCACACAAGCTGGCATCAACTTGGTACCCAGAGTCAAGAACTTGAGCCTGTGGAGGAGAATAATTTGATCATTAAACTATATTAGTAAAGATATGAGGCTTATTGGGATATTTAGAAATAGAGAGAATAAAAATATAACAGGAAAATGAAGGGCAGTAAGGAGAACAAGAGGTAGTAGAGGATTAAAAGAGGCCATGGGAAATGTTGGAAACTATATAGCTATTCATCAAGAGTCATGGGCCAGGGCACAGGCAGGCATTAAAGTCATGAACAATTGAAAATGGCTGAAATTTGAGCACAGTTATATCTAAGGTTTTCAAGCAGAGAGGACACAGTGGGTGGGAGAAGACATTTAGACTGAGGGTAGATACAGAATAAGAAGCTAACTAAAAGTGGCATTGATGGAATTAATGGGAG
>CABHPR010122440.1:0-14269 GCA_902168415.1 Peromyscus melanophrys
GAGATACAGAGCCATTGTTATTTTACAAGAGCTGTTCAGTAAGTAGTCATCTATTCCCTGGCTCCAGTCCAGGTAAAACAAGACTGACTGCCTCTGGCACCTTTCCCTGTAGGATGTAAAGTTCCTGCCCAGAGGGGAAGTCTTTGAGTCTAAACAGACTCCAGTGTCACCTGCAGTGGCCCTCTGCCTACAATCCCTCTTCTCTGTGTGCCTATCTTAATGGGCTCCTAACTGATGGGGAAGGGTCTGGGAAGAGGGACAGAAGAGTGAAGGGGGTGGCGGCCATAATGGAGAACTAGTTACAGGATAGCACTCGGATCCAAGAAGAAAAAGCGAAGACCCATGGCTTGTGCTCACGTCTTGGTGCAGCCATAGCACCAAGCAGTGTTGGGGTTGTAGAGGCTAATGGGTCTGCAGTCAAGCTGCCAACTGGGCTGCGCTGCTTCAGCGGTGCAGAGGCCTTCCTGCTCTCTCTAGCTCCCCACAGCTCCCAGCATTCCTTGGTTTGTAGCAGGAGTATCCTAACCTCTGTCTTCTGTGCCAAAGTTGTCTCCTTCCTAGGGAAGAACACTTCCGGGACTCAGGATGGTCTCATCTCCAATTCCTTAACTAACTAATCGGCAAATGAGTGCCCATTCCAAGACTGAGGAGGACACGAATGTGGGGGGATGGGGGCTCAACCCATTGCGGAACCCTAGTACTACTTCTACCACTAGCTTGAGAGTGAATTTGGTAAGGTGTCGTGCCTTGATGAGCATTGCCTGAGTCCTCCCTTGTCAAAAGGAAAACACTGGCCTCGGCTCAGCTGGCCGGCCAGCTGTGGTGTGGTGGAGCTCTAATGAGATCAGGAAGTGCAATGATTTGGGAAGGTGCAAAGGCTTACATGGGGAAATAATCAAAGGTGGGTGCACAGAGACTGCTAACGTCCCCTCCTGAGCCCCTTCTTAACTCAGTGTTCCTGACTCTGTCACCCTTTCACAGACTCCTTCCTTCTGTCTGCTGCACCCCCTTCTCTTGCTTGCTGTGGAGAGTCACCACCACCAGGGGCAGAACACAGATGCCAGTTCATTTTTAAGGAGGACCTACCTACCTACCTAAGGCCTGCCTTCCACTAAGCTAAAGCTGGTTACTATTGAGCTTTTGGCTTGCAAGTCAGGGCTGGTTCACACACCATGGCAATCTCTCTAGCTCCTTTTTTCCTTCCACCACCCAGCACTCGGCCAGGCCCAGGCTATAAGGGAACTCCCCCTGTTCTGCATGGAGACTAGGGCCCCAGTCACCTGAGCCAACCCTACCAGTACATGCCATCCACAACTCTCTCTTCTCTCCTCTGACCTGTGTGCGGTCTGTCTTTCCGTCCCGAGCCATCTCAGTTCAGTAGCACACGGCCTTCTATTCCTTCACCACCTCTCTCTCCAGACTCTGCTTCGAGATGGCAAACGTGAGAGCATCGTCAGCACCCTCTTCATCTCGCCTGGAGACATAGAAAATGGACAGAGTATCGTGTGCCGAGCCACCAACAAAGCCATCCCTGGAGGAAAGGAGACCTCAGTCACCATAGACATCCAGCGTGAGTACCAACGGACTCTGTCTGGCCTGGCCAGGCCCATGGTTGGAACCAGCCCCATGTGAATGTGTGTGCATGTATATGCAGGTTCACATGCCTTTTTCTGCATGGGCGCAGAGGCCAAAAGAGGATGTTGGGTGTCCTCCGCTACCAACTCTGCCAATTCCTTTGAGGCAGCTTCTCTCCCTGAACCTGGATCTTACGTTTTCTCTGCTAAGCTGGAAGCCTAATGGAGCTCAATAGCTCCAACAGTCCTCATTCCTCTGTCCCCCTTGAAGCTGGAGTTACAGGTGTGTGGGGGTTGCCCACCTGGTATGTGGGTGCTAGGATCCCCAATCTCATCCTCGTGATGGCACGGCACTCTCTCCAGCCCCCTAAATCTGAGGGATTTAAAAACACTTTCTAACAGCCTTGACTCAGGGCTTCTGAATTCTGGTGCTACCAGCTCTCCAGAGTTATGGGGTCCATGGGAACTGTGCCTTAGGGGTCTCAGAGCCTGTTTTGACAGCCAGAGGGCAGAAGTTCTCTCTCAGGGCTGCAAATCCTAACCGACAGCCTTTAAAGTGGAGAGGAGAGAAGAGACATTTGTTAAGTGTTGGGTAGGGTCAGAACACCCTGGCCAAACAACAGCGTTTGGGGGAAGGCTCTACTTCTCACTATGTTGCCATTTACTATTAACAACTCCACCCCACCCCCACCCCAAGGTGGTTCCTTCCATTCCTCACTCAGTGATAGTGGGGAGCCGCAGAGTTCTTACCCTGCCTAGGGCTAGGAAGATAAAAGAAGATGGAGAGAAATACCTAGGGCAATGCTCCTCCATCCCCTGGCCCTGATCCCACCCTAGGTCTTAGCACCACCCAGTCAGCAGGTGAACAGATGTGGCTAGAGCAAAGCCCATCTCTAGAAAGGAGATAAGATGCTAGTTCGGTGTGTGGTCCAGCATTCAGAACGGATCCATCACCATGAACTGGGTGGCTCTAGATGTGGCTAGAGCAAAGCCCAGCTCTAGAAAGGAGGTAAGATGCTAGTTCGGTGTGTGGTCCAACATTCAGAACGGATCCATCACCATGAGCTGGGTGGCTCTAGATTGTCACTTCACTCTGGTAATACCAGTTTCTCGTCTGATTTGCCGATGCCATCCAAAGTCTCTCCCTAGTCTAAGAGCAATCAAAGCTAAGAGCTCTCTCTCACACACAAGCCAAATCCAGGGGAAATGAGGGTGGGAGACTATATGTGTCTAAGTCCCTTGTTCTTCCTGGCTGCCATTTGTGACACTGTGGCATGCTGTCATCCTGCCCCATAGCCCCACCTAGGCAGGAGGCTATGCCAGCTACAGAGTCCCATATAAACATAGTTGGTTCCCCAGGACAGAAGCCAGGACCTTGGCAGAGAAAGATGGAAGAGAAACAACATTTCCTCTCCAGACCACTGTTCATTGCCCCAAGGGAACCTAGTGACAAGAATGTCATCATAATAGCATCCCACGTGCATTCAAATACATCCTTCCTCCAGATGCACTCCAGACAGAGGCCTGGTTGCCCTGGTTACATGGATAACAGGGTTGCACCTGAAAGGATGCAGGAATGAGGCCAGCATGAGGCTTAGACCCAGGCATCAGGTTTCCTGGCTGGGATCCTTCCAAGGTAGCACAGAACAGTGGCTGGGGTCCAATATTCTCCCTAGTTTGAGTTCTGACATTGGCCTTTACTCATTGGCCTCATTAGGGAATTGGTTTTGGTCTTCGTTTCCTCATCAATACATGAAGGGAATCACATCTACCTACCTCTTAAGGTCACATTAGGATTAAATGACATCATTCGTGTCAATCCCTAGAGCCACGCATGTCATATTTTGATTAAAGTATATGCTGAGGTTGAAATCCAGTGACAAGTGTGTGGTGGCTCTTCCCCAGATGCCATAGCAGCCCCAGGCATTTGACCCAGCGCTCCATCTCCCCTAGCTGGGAGGTGTTTAAGCATACCTAAGAAGCAAAGGCCCGGCCCTTCTCCATGCCTCCCTCCTCCTCCCCTGCCTCCCCTTCGTTCTCCTCAGATTCATTTGCTCATTCAGTAAGCATCCAACTGTTTGCAGTGGACACCACAGGCTGGATCAGAGCCGCCTTTGCAAACCTGCTCATTTTCTCAGTCAACCACGAAGTCTCCAAACTCAGCAAAAGCACATTTGTTGTTTGTTTCCCTTGGTCTTTATATGTTACCCGACGGAAGACAAAGCCCCCAGATTGAGTAATGGGAGAGAAAGCGCAACACCCCCAAAGCCTCACCACATCTGGACTCTGTGTCCAGCTGCCAAGTTTCAAATGGATGTACTATAAAATCACTGAGTCATGAAGTTTCTCTCTGCTTCCCCCCAACACTTCCTCTGAAAATGCACATGTGCACGTACACAGACACACACACACACACACACACACACACACACACACACACACACACAGGTTGCTGATGGAAACACTAACAGACTCTCAGCTGTAACATCTGTTCAATGTGATCTCAGTTCCACCCTCCTGCAAGTTATGCATCCGACATCTCAAGTGGGATTAAAATCATGTTTAATAGTTGGGTATGACATAAACTATTTATACCTCTGGAATTTGGCAGACTCCTAGAAATTCACATCATACACATCCTGAGGAGAGGGATGGAAACAGGGACATGGTATCCCTGGGTCTGGGGATAGAGAGGCAAGTGAAACTGATTGGCATGGAACCGCCTGGGTCTATTCTCCTGAGGCCCTCAGGACCAAGAGTGCTGTAAAGAGTGAGGGAAGACGCAGAAGAGGCTTCTGCAGGGTGAACTGATAGTACGGGTGTGAGTGAGCATCCAGCAAATGAGGACCCGAGGAGGGTCCTCCAGCAGGTACGAGCTCCATCTTCTTCCTTCCCAAGGGATCATCACTTTATAAAGAACACCAGGTGAAGGATGAGCCTTTGGAAGGATGAGCCTTTGGAAGGTTCCCCGTGAGCTCCGTAAAGGGTTTCTAGAGATTTCTAAACTGACACCACCATCTCAAACAAGAGTTGGATTGAGATCATCTATCACCTGCCAGGACTGGATTTCACAGTGTGAGGCTAGCAATGCACAGGGGTCCTGATGGCCATTAGCAAACTCCTCTGGGCAAACTTCTTTACCAGAAGGGATGGTCATCTTGGCCAGCCTGCCCTGTGCAGGACTGTGAGATTCCTGAGTCAGGCTTGCCTCGGAAGCTGCTGGGAAACCACTGGGAAGACGCTAGGGGAGGACTTGCAAGGGGAGGTGCTAGAAATCTAAGAAGTGGGAGGAGAGCCCTCATGGTGGCCCCGTGCCACAGTGAGCCCTTGAATCTTGCTTTGAAAATCCAAATTGAGGTGGATGAGATACCTACCTGTATTATTCAGCTTCCCACCATTATAGCAAACAAATGAGACAGTAAAGTAAAAGAACGTTGGTTTCAGTTCACAATTTGGGATGATCCACTTCATAATCAGAGCCCCATTGCTTTGGACGGGGGTGGGGTGGGGTGGGGGGCATAAGATAGCACATCAGCGGAGGGAGTGTGCTCCTGCAGAAGTGCTCACTTAAGAGTCAGGGAACAAGGAAAAAGGAAGAGAGACTAGGATCCCACAAGACCTCTCTTAGACTTCCCACTGCCCCCACCCCTCTCAAAGCTCCCAATTATGCCTTAATAACATGTCTCTGAAGACCAAATCATTAGCCCATGACCCCGGGGGTTGGAGGAGGCTTAAGTCCCACACTATAGCACCATGATGTTCCCTGTAACCCCAGATAAGAAGGTACACAGGCCAGCTGCTCCATACCAGATGAGCCGCCTGTTTACGGTCCCCCTTCTGGAACTAGAAGACAATGTAGGGAGAATAGACTTTGAGCACAGGCGGCCACCTGCTGCTCAGAAGTGGGTTCTTTCTGTTTCTGCTGCTATTAACACAGCTCAGCCTCTGTGCCCTCACCCAGCACCCAACGTGAGCAGCAGCTCACAGAAGGGACCCAGCAGATAAAGGTCCCAACCCCCAATCTCAGTCCACAACCCAGGCATGACCCTCAGGGCCCTTCAATAGTCCTGAACCAGGACCCCAGAGCACCAAGCTAGAGTTTCACTCCCTGGGGTGTCCCTCACAAATAACCTCCACAGCCTCTGAGAAACTGGCTTCTTAATGTTTTTTTCTGAGACTGAACTAATCCATAGAAAGTCCTTGTGAACTTATGGTTCCCGACCTACTCGTTGCCAGGCCCAGGCCCAGGTGATGGAAGCCCAGGGTGCTAGTGAGGCCATAGGAACTTAGCTACCCTCTAACTCAGCCTGGAACTGCACTCCAGCCATGCTTCCAGGCCCTAGTGAGGAAAAACCCAGCCTAGGCTGGTTGTCTCTCCCCCATGCACTGTGGATACCAAGGAGCTTGGAAGTGCTGTGCCAAGGCTTGGGATCTACAGGAGCATAGCATCAGGATGAGCCAGCCTCTCATGGGGGATGGTGGAGAGTGGGGGAGTGGGGGTGGAATGGGGAGTTGGTGGGGCGACTACCTGAGAAGGGAAAAGCCAGGCCAACACAAGGCCATTTCCTGGGCCTAAGTCTACCTCTCTGCATCTGCTACAGACTTTCAAGTCCTAGCCACATCCTTCCATTCTCTCCAAGTCTGTCTCTGTCTGTCTCTCTGTCTGTATCTCTCTCTCACTTGCTCTAGCTCTCTGTGTGTCTGTCTGCCTGTCTTTCTGTCTCTATCTCTCTTTCTCTCTCTTTCTCTATGTGTGTGTGTGTGTGTCTGCCTCTGTGGGTGTGTGTGTCTGTGTGTCTGTCTGTCTGTCTGTCTGTCTCTCTCTCTCTCTCTCTCTCTCTCTCTCTCCCTCCCTCTCCCCCTTTCTCCTGTGGTCTTCACTGTTCTGTGCTCTTTCTCTCCAATGCCCTGTCATTTTTGTCATTTTCTATGTCCTGGGCCTCCCTGGCTTTCCTGCTTCCAGGCTAGCATCTTTGTCTGGGTATGTGTCTGTCTGCACAGCTCCCTCTCACTCTTTTTTTTTTTTTTTTTGGTTTTTCGAGACAGGGTTTCTCTGTGTAGCTTTGCGCCTTTCCTGGAGCTCACTTGGTAGCCCAGGCTGGCCTCGAACTCACAGAGATCCGCCTGGCTCTGCCTCCCGAGTGCTGGGATTAAAGGCGTGCGCCACCAACGCCCGGCTCCCTCTCACTCTTTATTCCTCTTCCACCCCCACCTCTAGGTTTCTCCTCTCCTTACCCTTCTGCAGTCCTCAGTGGGCATGTTTGTGTGTCTTTCTGTGTCTCTGCCTGTCTCCCTCCCCCTTCCTCCCGTCTGCATCTGTCTCTGTATCTCTGAGTTCGCTGTCTCTCCCTGTGGTCCTCACGTCTGTCCTCATGTTGTATGCTTTACCTCCCCTAGTTTGCCACGCCCACCCAAACCCTTCCCCGTGCTCCCTGTGGTTCTCAGGTCTGTCCTCATGTTGTTTGCTTTACCTCCCCTAGTTTGCCACGCCCACCCAAACCTTTCCCATGGTCTCTCTGTGGTCTCCCCACCTCCCGGTTTCTGTCTCCTCCACCTCAGACCGTTTAGCACTTCAGAGCGTGGCTTCTTATCATGTCAGATGAGAAAACCTGAGCGGGCCCCAGCTCAGGCTGCTGCGGGCCTGGGGACACCAGTCCGGATTCAGCAGAGATGACGGCACTGATGAAAGGGCGTAAACGCCGCTTTCAAGTTACCAGAGGCCCCACAACCTTTACATGGAGATAATAAACAGACATTTCACAGACAGAAAGCGTGGACTGCAGGCCGAGGGCCCCTTCCCACCACTCTCCTCACGGGAATGGAAGGTGAAGCTAGGCTGCACGTGTCTGGGGCCTGGGAAGCCGGTGCACCGGAGATGGATGTCCATTTCAGTTCAGACCCCGAGTCACAGAGGGACCTGCACCCAGCACCCTGGGCTACCTGAAGCAGCCACTTCAAGGGAGCAAAGCAGCCTCCTGCTGAGGCCTCCCTCACTCTCCGGGGATCCGTCACGATGGTCCCTGGGTGGTAGGAACCCTGGCTTTGCCCTCCATGTCTTCCTGCCCTGTTCCTTCCCCAGTCTGTATATGAATCTCTTCTCCCTGCAGACCCCCCACTTGTCAACCTGTCGGTAGAACCACAGCCGGTATTGGAGGACAACATCGTCACGTTCCACTGCTCTGCAAAGGCCAACCCAGCTGTCACCCAGTACAGGTGAGCATCACTGCTGCGAAGACAGCTTGGTCTAAGGGTCCCCCACCCCCTGCCTGTCACGTGGGGTGTCACACATGGCCACAGGATGTGCTTCACAGCAGGTGTCCAAATAGATCTCTCCCTCTCCCCGTGCCAGCCCCACCTGCTAGCCAAGCAGACCCTCTCTTTCCTTCAAGCTCACATGCACTGCCTCTGCCAGGGAACCAGGGATGCCCCTCCTGTTTCAATGGCTTGTTTGTTCTATATTTCTGAAACGACAGAGCAAGGCTCAGACAAATGTTGAAACCACTAGCAGAATGGGTAAGTCGGTGTACTTAGCCCTGTACAGATGGCCAGAGCCCAAGGGGCCCCTGGAATCCTGCGGAGCCACTGCTCCAGCCTGCATCCTCATCCACAGCACTGATAAAGGCATCGCTGGTTCTCACATGCTTGTCTCCGCCTTCTGACCGAGTTTCTCAGAGGCAAGAACTGCAATTTAGTCACTTATGGCTCTCAGCGTGCAGTGCATGGTGTGGCATAAACCAGGCATTCCTTACATGCATCTGACTGATCAAATAAACCTTCGGAGCTGCTCCTCTGGGCAGCTTCCTGCCTGTGCATATCACCACACAGCATTCCAGAAACTAAGTGACCTCAGAGGTATCCAAGCACAGGTGTGGGATGCTCACTGCTTTCAATGTTTTGTAGAACTTCCCATGACCCTCACTTCCCACCAGCCCAGGCTTGATGGCAGAGCCCAGGACATCACCTCCACTATGGATATGAGCTATTAAGCAGCAGCTTCTGCAAATGGCATGAATGCTAATGGTCCCAGGCAAGGAAGGCAATGACTAGAGATGTGAAGGAGAGGGAAGGCATGAGGCATGAGGCTGAGCCGTCCCAGCAGGTGGAAGAAAGGGCAATGGGCCACCGAAGAAGTCATGGCAGGCTCAGGGTGGACACAGTGAACTGCTCTGGCTCCCTGTAGTGTGGATAATAGAGCAGCAGTGGGGCCAGAAATCAGGACGGCCTATAGCCTCTCTATCCATCCCTTCTGAGTTAACCCTTGCCGCACTGGAAGCCAGAAGATCAGACAGCCTCTCTCTGGTTCCCACCACAAAGGCAAGGAGCCTCCCATTCCCAGAAATCCTGTGATCCAGTCAGTTCCAGAGGCTGGTTAGGCCTGGATCTGGCACTGTCCAGAAGTGATAGAAGATGCAGAAGGAATGAAAAAAAGTCTCTGGACTTCTAACAACACCTGCCATCTCTGTGCTTCTCTCCTGTCTGCCCCCAGCTCTCAGCTCAAGGTCCCTAGACAGGTATACTGTACCCAGGAGACACTTCAAATGCCAGTTCCCTTCTCATCCATAAGCATCCCCACCACCAGACAGGCAGACAGCCTGTCCATTGACCATCACAGCAATCCCCCAAATGCCTATGGGGCCCTAGAGACTGGAACACTCAAATCCCCATTTCCATGTCACTGACAGACTCCCTGTTACCTGAAGATCTAGGGATCTGTTGAGCAAGCACGACAGCATCCCCCAGATAGTCAGTAGCCGCCACTCAAAGGCCCAAAGCCCTCCACCTGCCTTCTGACCTCAGTAGGATACCCAGCTGCTGGAGCTGACTCCCAGGACCACCTATCTCAAAGACACAGAACAGCCAGGATAAGGAGAAAGTGTGAGCCTACACAGGAAATAACGTGTGATCAAATGTGAACAACTAGCAAATCTAGGTGACGAAAAGATGGCGGCTAGTGGGAGTTACTAAAAGTTTTCTTTTGATTTGAAATTTGAGCTTCTTCAAGCTAACAAATGAATGCATGAGCACGGAGAGAACATGCAATTTCCCTGGACCGTTGGGTCCTGTAGGACTCCCTTCCTTCTTTCCTATCCTACCCTGAAGCATTTGAATCTCACGTGAGCTCCTGGTGTAAAAAGAGGGATAAGAGTGGTTGGACCCCTGCAGATGGCCACTGCTCTCATTTGCTACCAATTCTTCGGACCTTCTGATTAACAGGTGCTTCTAAAGGCCTGGGGAGCCCTCCTGGCCCCCAGGAAGTCGTTGGAAAGCTGGGGTGGGCTGGGCTGGGGTGATACGGTGAGGAGAGGTTTGAGGCCCCTGTCTACCCCCTTCCCTCCACCAAGGTCCTGCCAGCAGCCCGCTTTAATTTCCCATGTAGCACTAGGACCCAGGAGGAAATGCCTTAAGCAAATCTATAACTACGTATATTGATATTTTTTCCTAAATGGCATTGACAAGATTATAGGGATCTTCGCTTCTTCTATTAGTTCATCTTGGTTGCTTCTTCCTTGGTGCACCTAAGAGGCTGTAATCTCTGAAATTAGACCCTGAGACGGACCTGACTGGGCATGGAAGCTGCCTTCTTCACTGCCTGCGGGGACCAGGGCCCGGGTTAGAGGATCAGGCTTAAGCACAACAAGAGGTGTCTGGGCTTCATCCTCTGAAGGTCTCTGGCAGATATGGGATAAAAGACCACAATCCCCCCAGATAAAGTGTACAGGGCTGTTTGACACACCAACCTGCAGCTGCGACATGTTGGGTCTCTTGATTCTGTGACATAAATAATTAATCCTCTTACATTTGTTCAGACCAAATTAGACATTGATTGAAAAGGCTCATGCTAAAGCAGTCTAAGGAGGGCCTGGGAAAGACGGTGAAGATGCCATGGTGGGGACCAGGCAGAGGAGGCTGAGCCACAAACTGTGAGGGAATGTGGGGGATAAGAAGGAAGCTGCTCTTCCGTTCTGGAACCCTGTGGCCCAATACTGGACTGAGATATTCTCAGTCTGAGTGCTCCTGGAAGGGTCTTCAGAGAGCTGTTTGATGTGCGAAGGGAGTAAGAGAGGGGAAGAAAGACTGGACAGTCAAGATATGAGCAGAGGGCTCTTGTGGACTTTGGAGGAAGTCCCCTTTCCAAAAAGCCCTGGGTTCCGCCTTCTGAAATCCAGTCCTATGACAACTCCCTCCTCCCATGGCCCTGAAACAGGAGAATCAGAACATCCTTCCTGCCTTCCCTCCTTTGAGCTGGCTCAGATTTTTCCCAAGGCGAGAAACTTACCATGGCTAGCCATATCCTAATTCTCCTTGTCTCTGGTTCCTTTGGGTGAAAAGAAGTACCCACTGACCTGGAAGGTGCAACCACAGACCCTGGACTACTGGCTTACAGGCCTGCCAGGCCCCAGGAGTTCCAACAATCAGATCCTGGGGAGTATGACCTTCCCTAAGCTCCCCAGTGAGGGTCCCAGAAAGAGAGTGAAGGTCCTATCTTCTCCAGGGTCCCCCAAAGAAAAACAGCCCACCCGTCTGAGCCAGTGCCCCTGGGCACAGACACAGGCCCAGCCCCTGCTACATGCTATAAGTATCAAGTGCAGAGAAAGCTTACCTGGGCCTCTCCCCACCCTCCTCTCAGCTATCAGCTCCTCACCGGTCTCCCCACCATGTATAAGCCCTCCCTTCGACAGGTCAGAAGGAGTAGAGGCTGGACACTGATCCCCAGCTGTGTGTCTGGAACGGAATTAATCCACCTCAGGCAGGGGCCGTGCCTGACTATTAAGTCTGGTCATTAAATTAAAGTTAGGAATTGAAACGACTCATGAATAACTCATAATGGTTTGCTGGGAAGCTCCTTAAGCTCTCGGGGAGCTATGGTTCGCTCTGTTGTTAAACTATAATTGTTATTATTAATTGTGTTCCTAATAGTTACTCGATATTAATTCGAGATAACAACTACATGGTGCCAGTCTAGGTGTTCCTTGGGATGTAGAGAAGTGGCCGTCTCTCTGGGGGCTAGACAGGACACACTGAGTGAAGAGCTAGTGGAGAGAGGGAGGAGACAGAGTCGATGTCACCAAGAAAGGGCCAGGAGCAGAGGAAGGAAGGACAGAGAAGCAGCAGTGGAGCCAGAGGTCTCTCCAGCTCTGGAAACACCTCAAGACAGGCTGCAGATCCCTGGGAGCCTGGCTAGAAGTTCCGTGTTTTCGAAGAGTGAATGTTGTATACAATACGTTTAAGCCAAGGAGCTGTAAATGCTTTTCCTTTAGGGATCTGTAATCTACATGTACACAAGCACACACACATATACATTCATAATCACACATGCAAACCCTCATAGGTATGTACACATACACACATGCACATACACCTGCACATGTGCAAATCCTCACATACACAAACAAACTCATACACATAGACATACACACATGCACTCACATTTACACACATGCATACCCTCACATGCACATATATACACATATGTAAATGTTCATACTTTCACACATTTACTCACCCACACTCATGTACAGATGTGTGTATGCATGCACATATACCTACACACATGTAAATCCCTTATATGAACACACAAGTACATATCCACATTTATATTCATGAAATTCCTCCAGGTACACAAGCACACAAGTACATACTCACAGGTGCACACAGGCAAACCTTCATGTGCACACATAGATGTGCATTCTCACTTACAGATGTACACACATGCACACATGTATACATATTCAAATTTGCTCACATACAAACCCCCTCATGTACACGTATACACACATGTACTTGTACATACTCGCACACAAGCAAATCTTCATTTACACATAATATACATATAGGCATCCATGCAGGTACTCATACTTGCACACCACACATGAAAACCCTCATGAGCATATGTGCATACATTACATGTGCTTTTGCACATGCACACACACTCACATACACCTTTGTGCACATGGCAGTCACCTGGTGGCTGCTCTGATATGGAAATCACTACCCCAGGACTGAGACCAAGCCCAAAGCCTGAGGCTTTTTGGTCTCTTCCTTTCAATATGGTACTGATCAGCTAGCTCATGAGAGAAACTTTCTACCCACTGGTCCCCACCCACCAGGGCTAATGGGTCTGTGGCCTCAAGGAACAAAGCCAGGGGTGGAGGGCAGAGTTGATAGTAAAATCAAGTACCAACCCTAGAAGGAAGGCTGAAAAGATTTACAAGAAGACAGAGGCACATGAGAGATCTGTGTGGGGCAGGAGATAGGTCAGAGGCAAGTGAGAGCATAATGTAGGGGTTCAATAACCACAACCTACATCTTCCTGTCTGGAAACCAAACTTCTGTGTGTAGGGAGATGCACACACTCGTGTGTGTAATGTACGTGCGTGTATAGGGCATACATCATTAGCTCTCACCTCTAATGTCATGCACTCAGCCTCCCCACTTTTCCTACATGGTCCAGGACAGGGCTCAGGCTAGAACTCAAAGCAGTATGGCCAGGCTATCTGGTGACTGAGAGTTGGATTAGCGAATGACCTGGATACCGTGGAGTGATCAACCAGGTAACTGTCACCTCCAGAGTGCCTTACTTGTCCAGTGACTTACTTGACTGCGTGGTGACCATGGCTCAAAGCCAATCACCTGCATGACTGTGTTGTGGGTACAAGACCATCCCCTCCTCATATTCTTGAAGGACAGGTATGTCTAACTTCCCAAAGGATTCCCCCCGTAGACCTCTGGCCTCCATTGCAGGTGGGCCAAACGAGGTCACATCATCAAAGAGGCATCTGGGGAGCTGTATAGGACCACTGTGGACTACACATACTTCTCAGAGCCTGTGTCCTGTGAAGTGACCAATGCCTTGGGCAGCACCAACCTCAGCCGCACAGTGGATGTCTACTGTGAGTGTGGGGACTCAGGAAACCCTGGGGAGCGGGCAGTGGGTGGTGTCTGGCTGAGACTGTGGCTAGATTCATTGCCCACAGTCTAGTGTGCCACATTTTGTGCTTACAGCATCCCCTAGTACCACTCCCACTTAGATCTTTGACGGCCCAAATGAGGCAGTACCAGCCCGGAGTGCAGTGACCAGTTACCATGCACTGGGTGGGCCGACCAGCAGGAATCAAGAGCCAGCATGTCTGTTCTCGTGCCCTTGAATCCCAATCACCCCCCAAGGGTTCTACCTCCTAATGCATCCACACTGAGGATTTCAACATATAATTCTGAGGGGGACACAAACACACAGTCTATAAGTAGATCTTATTCCCACTACCAAAATGAGGGATATGGGCACTCAGCTGCACAGAGTGAGTAAGTGGCAGGGTGACTCATGACTTTACTGAGGCCAGACAATGACCAAATCCATCACTTGTACACATGCACTGCACTGTCCCACTGAGGGGACTCATAGACAGCCCCCTTTTCTCACCAGTGGCCCAACAGATGAGGCCAACCTAGTTTGAGGACTAGCTAACTGGATACATTCCAAAAAAAAAAAATTACAAAAACCAGAGTGGTGGCACACACCTGTGATCCAAGCACTCAAAAGGCTAAAGCGGGAAGACTGCCTTGAGTTTGAGGCCAGGCAGGGCTACATAGTGAGTTCAAAGCCAGCCTGGGATACATATCATAGCCATACACATAATCAGCTCACATACTGCCCATTAGTTTTAAAAGCACTTTCACAAACTTGACATTGCCTGGCT